>PVKA01000061.1:0-110371 GCA_004027165.1 Ctenomys sociabilis
TTTTTTTTTTTTTTTTTTTTTGTGGTACCAGGGGTTAAACTCAGGACCCTGCACCTGCCAGACAAACACTTATTCTACTAAGCTGTCTCCCTGTTCCCAACGCTAGCAATATTCAGAAGAGCTGATTATTATGTGGATATAGTGGATGTTGATATTCCATTACCACTGTGGAAAGCAGACTTGGTGTTCTCAGTTCTTCAGTTGCTCGTCAGCATCCTTGGTGGGCCTTGTCGTGGGTGGAATCTCCTTTCTGCCCCTCACCTTGCATTTGGCTGAAGAGAATGCGAGTGGATGTGACATGGCCGAGGCTTGAAAAGACGCACGAAAGCTCAATCTGGGTCAGGGAGATAGCTCAGTAGTATAAGCTCTTGCCTGGTAACCACAGGGTCCTCAGTTCAATCCCAGGTACTGAAGGGGGGAAAAAAAAAGGCTCTATCTCTTGTGTCTCTGTGATCCATTATGAAAATAACTTCCCACAGGTAGCTGGTATCTGTTCAGCCTAGAATGAACACATTGCTTATAGGCTGGAACCAAGCATAGGCTGGGACCTAGTAGAGGTGAACTGTAGCACTGCTTAGCCTAGGTCAGCTCTACCAGTCAAGCTCCTAAGTGTTTAAAGCCCCTGAGTTTTTGTTTTGTTTTCTTCAGAACTGAGGATTGAACTCAGTGAAGCACTTATTCCACTGAGCCATCTCCCTGGCCCCAAGTCACTGTTTTTTTTTTTTTTTTTTTTTTTTTTTTTTTTTTTTTTTTTTTTTTTTTTTTTTTTTTTTTTTTTTTTTTTTTTTTTTTTTTTTTTTTTTTTTTTTTTTTTTTTTTTTTTTTTTTTTTTTTTTTTTTTTTTTAAGCCACTGAGTTTTGAGGAAGTTTATTATGCAGGTTAGTAAGGATAGGTATCCTGGGCTTGGTCTGTTGAGCAGAATTCCCTGGGTCATTGCTAGATAGGAAGGAATTTTTTTTGGTGACTCATGCATATGGGTATGAAAAAATTAACAGATATGTATATGGGTATAAGAAATCAGACATATCATGATATGATACAATATAACTTGGGAAAGAAAAGAATATTGTCAATCTACTTCTCATCCTTCATAGCCAACTGCTACTAATTTTTGATCTGGGCCAAATAGAACTTTTTGTATTCTTGCATCTTAGAGTCATTTGAGCATTTCACGTTAAGGATTTCATCACCGGTACTGTTGCTCTGCAGCTGTAGTAATTCTGCTTGTCACTGCCTGACCACGGATGGCTCACTGTCTATAGCTACAGCATTGGCTCCGCATTTTCTCCAGTCCTACTTCTTTTCACAGGCCCTTTCCCCCTACCATTTTAGCTTTGCTCTTAGTGGGAAATCCAGCAGGCTGCTGAACAGACCAGAGGTCCTGAGGGAGAATGGTAGCAGGAGACTCAGGTGGTGGCAGGGATGGTAGGTGCTTTTCATGTTTTGTTCCATTGCAATCTGAGGAGTGTCCTTGAAGCCAGGATTATGTTTAGATTCCCCTGTGCAAGCTCTATCCAGATTCACCTTCTTCAGTGCTTGGCAAGGAAAGTAGAACTCCTTTCTTGGATGCTTGCCTCCCCCGTATCCATTGTCAGTGGTCATTAGTTAGCTACTGTGCAGTCCCAGGAGGCAGTCTGGAGAAACATAGATTCAGGGACATTAGTGTGTACAGATCATGTGACAACAGGGGAATGAAGGCCTTAAAAACAGCACATCCACATTCTGGATCTGTAAGCCAGAACTCCCCACTCCACCGATCCCTTTCAGTAGTACCCATAGCTTTCAGTCTCTCTGATCTTATTATTTATTGATTTAAATAATTGGCCCCTGAGTAAATCCATGTACAGAGAAAGAACAAAGCCTGACTGAGATGTAGATCAAGGACAGACTTCCTCCCTAACATGCTTAGGACCCTGGGTTGGAGCTCAGGACTTTTGTTTGTGATATTGAGGCTTGAACCCAGGGCCTTGTGCAAGGGTAGACAAGTTCTCTGTCACTGACACCCCTAGTCCCTTGACCCTACGCTTCTCCTTGTCCCTATTTTTAGACAGGGACAAGACAAAGTTGCCCTGGATGACTTTGAATGTTCAGTTCTCCTGCCCCTGATTAGCTGAATTACAGGTGTGAGCCTCACAGTACTGAAGCTTCAACCCAGGATCTTGGGCTTGCTAGGGAGGTACTATCTCCTTGATCTGCACCTCAGGCGGGGTTTCCTCTTTCTCTCTGTATGGAAAGTAGATTTACTCATGGGCGAATTATCTAAATCAATGAACTTTAAAAAAGTCATAAAAGTCATAAATTGTAAGTATAGGTAATTTGGAAAATTTAGAAAAGTACTTATGATTCCACAACCCAACTCTCATCACTGTGATGTATCTCTCGCTTATCTAACCTCACAAAGCATTTGATATCTGGAATGCAAGACATTTCATTCAAGAATTTTTAATGTCACCTTTTGTTGTCATTTGATATTATTTGAAATAAGTCAAATGGCTGAAATATAATCAATCATGGACTAGTTAGCATTTCCACTAGTGATGGCTATTTATTTTCCTATTGCTATCATAAATGATACTTTTGTGAAGAGAAATAGTTTTTCTTAGGAGTTCCCATATACTGTAGAGATGAGCATATTACATACTGCTATTAACATATAATATTAACATATAAGGAAATGTAAAAAATGTACCAGGAAGGCCATTAAATAGTTTAATACCTTTTAATCTATGAAATTATTTATGTTTAGGAAAAGATATATATATATATATATATATATATATATATATGAGCTTTCTACCTAGTATCAATATTTATCATTGCATGACAAGATTAAATGATTTTCTCCCATTTCTCTGTATTTATGTTATCTTAAACATACTACTTTCATGACTGGGAAAAGAGCTGTTGTTCTTTATACTCACATGTCAGAAATGAGGTCACTTCCAGGAAGAGAAAGTGTGGCTGGCCTGTGTGGGCCCCACTTCCTTCCTGGCAGGAAGCACCCTAAGCTTGGCAGCAGTCATATCTCTGCTGTCCAACTCCTTTGAGTGAGATGGAGCCTTACTGTTTTGTTCAGTTTAACATAGCCTGACTTCTAGCTTGGTTTTATGAGTGTGTTTTTTCCTATTGTAATTGTCTAACTTTCAGATATTTTGATGGTTTTCCCAGAATGAATGAAAGCCCATGTATTGAATCTAGCCCCTCAGTTTTTCTCTTGATTTCTCTTGTTAGACAAGTTCTCTGTCACTGACATCCCCAGTTTCTTGGCCCTACCTTTCTCCTTGTCCCTATTTTTAGACAGGGATAAGACAAAGTTGCCCAGGATGACTTTGAGTGTTCAATTACAGACGTGCCCCACCACACCAGGTTTTGGTGGCTGGCACGTAGAATGCAGTACTGGGGATTGAACTGGGTCCTTGCACTTGCCAGGCAGGGGCTTTTGTCTCAGTTATCAAATATTGTGACTTTTCAGTCATATACACATGTGTACACATGCAGACATACCATGTAGTACACCCATTTCACATATACAGGTCTGTTGTTTTTAGTATCTCTACAGAGCTGTGAAAGAAAGTATCACGACAATCATTTTTGGAACATTTTCATTTCTTCAGAGAGAAACCCTGGGGCCAGGGAGATAGCTTAGTAGAATAAGCACTTGCCTGGCAAGCACAAGGTCCTGAGTTCAATCCCCAGTACAATGACAACAACAAAAAAAAAAAGAAAAAAAGAAACACTGTATGTGTTAGCAGTCATATTCTACTTTTTCCCACTTTCCCCTACTCATCCTATCCAAGAAAACCCAGTAATCGTCTTTTATTCACCATAGATTTTTATTTAATCCAGACTTCATATAAATTGAAACAGAACACAGGGCTTTTATGACTTGTTTCTTTGACTTAGCATAGTGTTTTCAAGATTCATTCTTGTTGTAGAAAGCATCAGTATTTAATCCTCTTTTTAGGACCACACAATTTTCTAGTATCATGAACATTCATTTGTTTTCTATTCATTATTGGATGGATTTTTGGATATTGCTTCTGTTCTTTAGCAAGTATGTATAGTTCTGATTTGTATAGCTCTAGATTTGGCCCTTGAGGAGCAGCCGGCTTGTTTTGCAAAGTGGCCACACCATTTTACATTCCATTGGTAATGCATGAAGGTTTTGATTTCTCTACATTTGCCAATACTTGTCATCCATCTGATTATAGTGATCCAACTGGTGGAAAATAGTACCTTCTTGTGGCTTTGATTTACATTTTTGTGATGGCTAATGATGATGAGCATGTTTTTCATGTGCTTATTGGCTACTTTTACATCCTCTTTGGAGGAATCTATTCTCCTTTTTTTTTTTTTTTTTTTTTTTTTTTTGTGGGAGGGATTAAACTGAGGACTCTGCTCTTGTCAGGCAAGTACTTATTCAACTGAGCTATCTTCCCGGCCCCTGAGAAGTCTATTCTTTCTTTTTTTTTTTTTTTTAACATTTTAATTAGTTAATTAATTATTTAGTACAGGTTCTCACTACACAGCTCAGTCATAGCATCCTCCTGTGTCAGCCTCCCCAGCACTGGGATTACAGGCATGTCCCACCACGCCAGGTTTTGGTGGCTGGCTTGGCGCAGGGCTGGCACATAGAATGCAGTACTAGGGATTGAACTGGGTCCTTGCACTTGCCAGGCAGGGGCTTAGACTGCCGGGAGCTGTCTCTCCAGCCCTCTCATTCTTTGTTTTAATTGAATTATTTGTCTTTTTATTATTGAGTTATAAGAGTGCTTTATGAGTGATACCTTGGTTCATGAACACTTTTGTTTGTAAGCCATTTGGTTTGCAAACAGAAATGTGGCAAAATTTTGCTTTTGTTTGCATAATCTGTATCAGGTGGTGAACAGGACCATGCGCACCTTTCCACACAAACATGAATGTGATCATATTTTCAAAAATTATAGGATAAATTAAGATCATGATCTTAAAGCCCCACCGAGTATTCCAAATTCAGGCCTCTTATGGTATATGATTTGCATTGTTGTTGCCATGCTATGAATTGCCTTTCTGTTTTCTTGGTGGTATCCACTGAAGCAAAAGCTTTTAATTCTGATGACCTAATTTACCTTTTGTTAGTTATGCTCTGGTGTCATTTTAAAGAACTCTTTGGCTAACCCAAGTGTCGGGAAGATTACTACTATATTTTCTTCTAAAAGTGTTATAGTTTCTGTTCTTATATTTAGGTTTATGAACTACTTGGAATTAGTTTTCATGTATGTGATGTAAGGATGGGGTTATAACATATAGACTAAATATGTTCCTCCAAAATTAATATGTTGAGACCCTAAGAACCCTCAGAGTGTCTGTATCTGAAGATAGGGTATAAAACTAAATGAGTAAACAAGTGTGGAACACTAAAAAGATATGACTCCAGGGGCAGCAAACCTTTTAGAGCCTTCAGGGTTACAGATGGCCCACTGCAGTACGTGTGCTATAGGCTCCTTACCCTTTCTGTCTTTCTCTGCCACTTGAGGACTCTGCAAGGAAAGGACTCTCTGCGGGTCAGAAGGGGAGCCCTTGCCAAAACCCACCTGTTTGGCATCCAGGATGTTTATGTGCCCCCACCTCACCACTCCCAGGTGTTTGGTTGCAGTGGCCCAAGGTGCCCGCAGCAGTGCCTGACTCCTGCATGTTGCTGTCTGTTGGTCCCAGCGTCATCTGGTGAAAGGGCTATTCTTTCCCACTGGATTTTCTTGGCTCTGGTTAAACTGTTAAACTAGCTCAGAACTGAGAATAGAATCTGCCCAAATCATCTGTGAGCAGAGTAACAGTGAAATAAATAACCCCACTCCCCTCCCCAATGCATTAGCAGATGGGACATGTTAGTTTGAATTGGAGGCTTTAGTGCATGGTAAGCATGAACCTTTGAACCTTCCATTCTTTGCCAGTGCTTGTAAGCACCTGAGTGACCTTGAGTTTCTTTCCATGGGCAAAGAATTGAGCAATGTCAAGCACACAGCACACAGCGTTGTAGCACGTTGGGAAGGACCTCGTAGTGTCCTGGAACTCTCTGGGCACTCCTGTCAGAGGCAAGACAGAAAGGAGAATTGAAAAGCTACATGTGTGTAATTAGTAACAATTTTAATTATTAACCTATGGTTTGTATTAGAAACCTAAATCCCAACGAAAGAATGAAAGGTTTGTCTATCTGGTTCTTTGCCCTCCTAGCCATAGCCAAGTTTAGTTTTTGCTCCAGACCAACATAGAAAGGGGGAGGGGGAGAAACGACAACAAAAACCCCTTTTGCTTCCTGCAGCACACAATGGATTCATTGATCTGAGAACAAGTTAGTTCCATTGCTTGCTTTACCTTGCTACTGCGGAAAAAAACAAAACCTCCTATGAAAACATGACTTGTGGGCAGAGGTGTGATGACTTGAAGAAGCTTTTCTTTGTTTTGGTGGACACTGTACTTCACAGTCTGATTTGTGCAGTGGGCAGGAGGCAGAGCTAAGAGCCAAGTCTGACAGAGTTACCGACACAGACTGTGGCTTGGAAGGCTCTGGAGTCTTGTCCAGGTACCCACAGGAAGGACGGGCCTAGGAATTCCTGCGTGTACATTCCTGAGGACACTGCCCTGAAGCCCCTGGAGGCACCGGAGTAGGAAGCTTGCCACTGACTCCTTTTCTGCCTTCTGGATTCAGTAGAGGACAGGGAAGCAGAACCAGCAGAGCTGACACTTCTGTGCATGTCTGGCTAGCAATATGGCCAAACATGCCCAGTGAGAGCAGCAGTTGGAAAGAGAATCTTTTGATGAGTTCAAAGCAGAGATAAAATTTTCCCAGAGCTTTCCTCCCCGTTGCCTCCCAGTGTTTGTCATAGAATTTCAGACTTTCAGATGCTACACTTATTGGCATCTTGGAGAGAGTAAGAAGGCTGATAGAAGCCCCCCTGGTGGAATCTGACCCCTCTTTATGGTGGTGAAATCCTAGCTAAGGCCATACTTGCTCAGCTACTTTGCATTGTTAACAGTGCATTTCAGGAATCTGCTGTTGTGTGAGGTGACTTGGACTGCTGCTACATGAATCTTCTGCTTGGTTGGATTTAGTAGTACTTTTTTTTTTTTTTTGGTGTCTGATGGGATAGCCTCATCCCATTAAAACACATATAACTACATGTTAAGTTCAACTCTTTCTATTGTTTTAGGAGACAGGAAGAAAATTTAAGGTCAGAGAATATCATGACAGGTGCTGTTCAAGTAGACAGTCATCTGGCATTTAGGTACTAGATTGGAGGTTCCCATAGCAACCTGTACATGGCTCTGACCCAAGGGTCAACTTCGCAAACCTACTGGTCTCAGCAGGTACCAAGACCGGGGCCTGCAGGGACACAGGTAGGTGTCCATGCAGCCCTTGGATTCAGGCTAATAGGTTCTGAAGCGAGGCCATATAGGAGAGGCATTTTCATAGATGGAATTTAGAGTTTTTCTTTCATCCATAGTTCAGGCATTCAAAGTACTGAAAATGGGGATGTCCTCATGACTGAAAGTGACCCTTATGCCTAGGAATGACCAGACAGCTGGCATGAAATCCTAACTCAGGGCAGAGAAATAATTAGCTTAAAACAATAAGTTTGAAGGGACAGTAGAAGAAAGAAAAGAAAATTACTTTATGTTTGTAGCTTACTGAATCTATTTCATTTGCTAAAGTATGAATAGGTATGAATAGTTCATTCAAATATAAAAGAGTACTTGAGACTCACATCCTGCATTGTTTCAGGATGACAGTAGTATGAAGTTAGGAGACATTTCCCAAGATGAAGCTTGAGGGTAAAGCTGTTCTTAGGGAATTCAGCTTGGGAGATGTGCAATCAACGAACACAAGCTTGGGTAAAGATTTACTGAGCACCTACTATGTGCCAGCACCACGCATCATGTCAGGGTTTTCAACCACCTGAGAGGCTCAATGTCAAAGCCTTACTTCAGTTGTAGAGTAGGATTCCAGCTCCAGTTTCTGTCCTCTGTCCCCACCTCCCCCCACTCTAGGAGTTGATAAGATTCTTACAGAACAAACAGAAAGTCTACTTCAGTAATTTTATGGGCTGCTGTGCCTGTGGTGTGGTGGTCAGCCCTAGGGACCGTAGGACCTAACTGTCTCTCTTCAGATTGGGCCTCGGAGCCTTACAAATCCTATAACGTTGAACAAGTTACGCTGTCTGTGTTCTACAAAGGGCAGCCATAGTGGTGTCTGTTTTATGGAGCTTTTCAACGTGAGATTAACAGTACAAAGAGTTAGCATGTGAAAATTAGTGAGTGTGCTTAAGATTTGGGTATTAAAAATGTTGATAGTTGAGAATAAAACATGGGCTGATGCTATTACTATGGTTTAATTGTCTCTATCCTAGAGGGCAGGAGCACAGTGCTACCGCTGATGAGATGAATGACCCTTGCACCCCCACCCGAAGGCCTCTGCCAGTGGCGTCCTTCATGGCTTTTCTTTCTGCTCTGCCCCACCACTCACACTGTGCCCTGCCTGCCACTCCCCCTCCTGTCTCTGGGGTCAGCATGAAAGACTTTAAGATCTTTGCAGCTTGCTCTATAACAGAGATTAGATCTGTATCTGTGGGGTCCAATCTCTGCCCAGTTGCTTCTCTCTCTTTTGATGCTATTTGCTTTCCTTAACAAAGGAAACTTGTGACTTCAGTTCAGATTTCCTTCAGCAAAAATTTCCCTGAAGATAACTTAGGAGGCTACTTGGAACAGGAATCTGGGAGCTTCCTTTTTCCATTTTTGAGGGCAACATTTCCTGTTTGCCTTCAAGGTTGGGCTGGCCTATCCTCCATCTTTCTGGGAGGAAAAGACCCTCCAGGAGGCCTCTCCAAGGCTTTGGTTAGAGATGCCTCGCTGTGAACTCTGCTGTGCTGAGTCTGAGGTACTGCATTTACTCCTCACCCTTCATTCCCACTCCTGCATTTTTCAGTTTATATCACGAGACTCAGCCTTGGTCCCCCCACGCTGCGCTAGATAGAATTCACAAGCAAAGAGCCAGCCGCCTCCCTGCCCCCATCTATCATCTCCACATTCCTGGCTTCACGGTAGACAAAGTCTATATTAGGAGTGTTAAATGTGAGGGTGAGCTTCAAGGAGGCTGGCTTCGAAGTGGGCCAAGAGCTCCTTGTGAGGCAGCCAAACCACAGGCGACAATGTTTGAAGCTGTACCAAGTGTCTGGTCAAAGCAGAGATGGTAAGATAAGAAACCTGCCTTAGAAAGTGGGAGTTGGCAGAAGATGCAGTTTGTTCCATGCTGAGCAGCACTTCGAGGAGAGGAGGCTGGTCTGAGGGAAATGACAAGGGAGTGAAAGGACAACTTGAGAGAAGCCTGACCCAGGCGAGGAGGGTGGCAACGGCTGCAAAGAGGTGCCGGGGTGGATGGCGCAGCAAGACGCTGGGTTCAGCACTCTGCAGCGGCCTCTTCACCCAGAACAAGGAAGCTGGGCACAGAGAGAAGACAAATGAGAGAAGACTTGCTTGAGAAAGGCCTGATAGCGACATGTTGTAGGTGACAACACGCAGGCTTGAGCCTGAGTAATGCTCTGAGCCTGAGCTCAACAATTTATTTGCTTTAGTGTTATGTAAATTACATAATTTTCCTGTGCTTTGATTTCCTAATTTTTGAAATGGGCTGCTAAGAATTAGTAGCCTCTTAGGTGTAAGAATTGGTTGGTTGGTTGGTTGGTTGGGGGGGTGGGAAGATGGCTCAGTGGAATAAGTGCTTCCCTGGCAAGGGCCTGAGTTCGATCCCTGGTTCTGGAAAAAAGAAAAGAAAGAAAAGGTTTATAGGGCTGATGGGTTCGATCCCTGGTTCCACATGCCACACCAGCCCTGCCTTTGAGTACACTGGGCTGGCGATGGAGTCCAGGTGTGGTGGCGCGCGCCTGTAATCCCGGCACTAGAAAGACAGAAATCAGGAGGATCGCTACGAGTCTGGGCTGTGTAGTGAGACCCTGCACCAAAAAAAAAAAAAAAAAAAGAATTGGTTTGGGGAACACATTGCCAAGCAACGGGTCTGATTTAGATTGCATATGCAATCAATAGATGTTGATGGGCAGCAGGGGTAGAGTGACCCCTCCAGGAGTAATGCTTGGAATCTGCTCCTGGTCTAGAAAAGGTAGATGTGACAGTGGAGCTTCGTTATCAGCTTCATTGGCTTGGGATTGTGAAAGCACGTTTCTGGGAGAGGCTGGGAGGGTCATGGAGCTGTGGTGACCCTGGGGTCTGTGTCTGGTCCCTGGCCACTTTCTCTCCAGTGGTGCTTCCCAGCTCCAGTTTTGCAGCAGGCAACCTTGTTCCAGCATACCCTTGTGTCACCATGTGCTGGCTTGGAGCAAGCCAGCCATGGACTGAATTCCCTGAAGCTGCAACCCACATTAAGCCTCTCCCCTTTTACGTGGGTGTTGAATGTTGTGTCCCTGGGACAGGAAAGCTGACTAACACAGTAGAGTTTCACTGAGCAAAAAGAGCCTCATGTCAAGCTGGACTCAAAGCTACATTACAATGTCCTTCTTCATGTGTCAGGGGCACCCCAAGTGCCTTACTAGGTGAGAGGAAGAACTGTACTCTAGACAATGGACTGATTGGTATGCTAATGAAACCGGGGTGGGAGAAGCTGATATGGGATCATGTTTAGAATCCAGAGTGAGGAGTACCCTTGAAGTCCTTGGAGTCCTCTGGGGATAAGCAAAAGCCATCTCTCTCTCGGGATGAGTCCCCCCTGGTGATTTTTTTACACTGGGAGTGAGGACTACACAGAGGTTAAGGGTGCCTGCTTCACATGGTACTTCTGTCTGTAACATCTGTCAGAATCACTTCAAGGGGTTGCTCGAAAGCTGCTCACTGGGCCTAACTCCCAAGGTTTTTCAGTCAGGAGATCTAGGACAAGCTCCTAGGAGGTGCCGGAGCTGCTGGTCCAGGGCCTACACTTTGGGAACTATAATGGAAGTGTTGATGGAAGCCTAGTTTTACATTTCCATCCTTAGCTAGCTTGTGACCCTTGGTCCATGATACACCTTCTCTCCTCTTCAGTTTTTCCATCTGTAAACAGAGCAGTGATACTTCTATCTTGGACCTGTTAAAAGAAATAAGAAAAGCACCTAGCACTCAAAAAAGTAACCATGGGTGAGTAGTAGATGTTAGGTACTTAGCAAGAGTGGGAGTTGTGAGGATCTGGGAAACTGTGATTCAAGAGGGTCTAAGAAGCAGGAGAAGTGATGCCGAGCTGTTGTTTTCCCTTCTGGATCTTCTCTGCTTGCATCACCAGTCACGAATGTGGGAGGGGTGGGGACTGTGTGGCACAAAGGCACCCACGGCAGATTGGGAGGACTGGGTGTAAAGGAGGATGGCTTGGTTATTTTTAGCAAAATAGGTATTTCTGGCTTATTATTTTTTTAGCTTAGCAATTCAAATCACAACTCGAAAGTACTTCAAAGGCAGAGAGGAAACCTCTACTGGGCTGTGGGTCTCCTGCCCCAGGCTCCCAGGGCTGGATGAATACTCTCAGGGGAATTCTGGGTGTCCACATCTCAGGTGGAAGCTCAGGTAGCCGTCTCTGCCCTGAATATTTAACTCCTTCCCTGTTTGTGGAACTTTCAAAGGTTTTTTTTTTTTTTTTTTTTTTTTTTTCTTTTCTTCTGTGAAACTAGTGGCTTAATTTTCAATCCATTCTTAAAATATTTTTTTTGAACTCTGAACTTTGCAAAAGTCTGACCTAGAATTTATCTTTCTGTGCCTTTCATGATCTTCAGCAAAGGGACAGCTTAACAAGCATTTGGTGAATGATGGGGAGTAGAGGAAAAGAAAGGAAAAGGAGAAGAGGAGGAGGAGGGAGGAGAGAGGTAAGCAGGGAACAAATGAAGTGAGGTAGGGAAGGAAGGAGGGAGAGGCGAAAGAGAGGTAGCAGGAAGGAGAGAAGGAAGGGAAGGGAAGGGAAGTAGAGGGGGGGAAAGGAAGTGAAGGGAAGGAAGGGAACAAAAGAAGGAAGGAAACAAGGAGACAAGAAAGGGAGGCCACTCTTCTGGAGAGATTATTTTCAGAGGGAGTAGGATTAAGAGTGACCTATGAAATCATGAGGCATGTGGTAAAGCATTTTGTTTCCTAGTTCTGAGGTGGCAGAGTGACAAGGAAGCAGGTAGAGGGACTGGAAAGAAATGGTCTGTAAGCCTTGACCTGCCTGGTCCTATCTCCATTCCTCTATCTGCTCCCAGAAGCAAGTGGTCTCTGTTCCCTCTGCCCCTAGAAGCAGGCCATAGCTACCACCATGGAGTAATGGAGGACTGTGGGCGCTCCTGCGTGGGCAGAACACTTGACCACCACCCTGCGGATCTTTGCCTTTTTGCCATCAGTAAGATCTAGGGTTTGAAGGAGATTTCCAAGTTCTCCAATTCAAATTCCAAGGCTTGGCTCCTGTTGTTCTACGTGACTCCAAGGACTTCATGAGGTCCACGGGGCACGGGCACCCTGCCCACACAGCCTTGCTCAGAATCCAGCTCTGTGATGGCCCATGGCTTGCCTGGCTCTGAGGATCTGGTCTGACTGACTTTGAAATTTTACCCCCACCTGTGAGCACCATAGTGGTCACACCCCTCATCATTTCTGATTCTCACCTCCTGGGCCAGAGCTTGTGACTTTTCTGTTCTGTGGCCCTAGAAACACCTGGAGTCCTCTATTAGTAGTAGCCAGGCAAGACTTTTCTTCTTCTTCTTCTTTTTTTTTTTTTTTTTTTCTTTTTTTGGTGCAGGGTCTCACTATCTTCTTGATCCTTCTGTCTGTCAGCATCTTCGAACCTGCTGAACTCCCTGCTCAGCTGAGGAATGATGCTTCGGGGTTAAGTGATGGGTATTACTCTATGAGTATCACTAGTGCTTGCATCCTACAATATAAATTTCTAGAGGATAGGATCTATGTCCTGCTTTTTATTTAGCTTAGCACCCTGAATTTATTAGCTATAAGTGTTCACATCATCAATTAGGATTTATACCATCTGAATTTGAGCTGAAAGAGTACTTAATAGCTTCCAACTTCTGTCTGCTTTTTCCCTTTTCTTTTTTTCCCCCTTTTCTCATAAGATTTCCTTTTGTTTAAGGCTGCAGTTCATTTCCTCCTTTTCCGAGAATCTATTAATGGAGTCAGTTTTCTGTATCTGTGGAATCCACACCCACAGTTTCTATTGACTTTGTATTGAAAGTATCTGGGGGAAAAAAATCTAGAAAGTTAAAAAAAAAAACATAAATAAAGCTTTGAATTCACACCCTGATGACTTTTTGGGCAGGAAATGGTGGGGAGGGGAGGCTCACCTGTGGCGGCCGCCTGCTGCCTCCTGGGGATCACGCAGGCGCTCTCCAGCGCTTCTCATCTGAGCAGTGTGTGCCTGCGTCTCCTGGGTGTGCCATGCATTCGGGTTTAAGGTGGTTACGTCTGGCTGGGGAGACAGCTCAACGGCATAGTGCCTGCCTGACACGTGCGAGGTCCTGAGTTTGGTTCCTGGTACCAAAAAAATGATAAGTAAGGCCGGCCAAATAGCTCAGCAGATTAAAGTGCCTGCTTAGGCAGATGCAGGAGCCTGGAGTTGGATCCCAGGCCTCTGTACAGTCCCCGCCCCTGGGGCGCGCTGAGAAGGTGACTGAGACTGGGTGTGGTGGTGCTCACTTGGAAGCTGTAAACCGGAGGATCACTATGAGTCCGATCTAGTAGTGAGACCCTGTACACCCTGTCACCCCCAAAAAACCCAAAAGATAAATAAACATAAAAAAGATGGTTGCATTTGCATTGAACAGGCACGGATATTTTTCTCATCATTATTTCCTATAACAGCAACAGTGTAACAGCTTATTATCTAGTATTTCCATTGAATTAGGTATTATAGGGGCTTTTTTGTATTTAGTACAGGGTTTATAGGGTCTTACTACGGAGATCCGACTCATAGTGATCTGCCTGTGTTCAGCCTCCTAAGAGCTGGGATTACAGGCATGTCCCACCATGCCCAGTCTCAATCACCATCTCAGCATGCCCTGGGGGCTGGGATAGTACCCCAGCTGCTGTGTCTGCCTAAGCAGGCGCTTTAATCCACTGAGATATTTGG
This sequence comes from Ctenomys sociabilis, assembly GCA_004027165.1. Taxonomy (NCBI): domain Eukaryota; kingdom Metazoa; phylum Chordata; class Mammalia; order Rodentia; family Ctenomyidae; genus Ctenomys; species Ctenomys sociabilis. The sequence goes on from PVKA01000061.1 coordinate 14,115, forward strand.
CCAGCCCAAAGGTACTTTACAGATGGTTTTAAGTATAGAGGAGGACATAGAAATTTATATAGTACACTATTTTATAGAAGGGACTTGAGGACCCTTGGATGTTGGTATGGAAATGCTTCCCCTTGGATGTGAGGGATGGCTATGTGTTGAATACGTAGCTAGGAGTATAATAAGGAACTGCCTACTGGGATTTAGTTTTATGTTACTTTCTTATGTTTTAAAATTACAGCATAGAATTACTTGAAGAATCTACCTGTGTAGTGGGGAACTCTCCCTTCCCCATGCTCTGCCTGAATGCATAGAGGAAGAAACTCCCACTAGTAATATCATTGTCTTGGAGAACCATTGCATTTCATCTTAGCTTACTGGGACGCCATAACAAGACACCCGTGAGTGGCTAAAATGCTACCAAATTCATTTTCTCAGTTCTAGAGGCTGGAAGACCCAGTTTAAGGTGTAGCTGATTTTGCTTGTGGTGAGGGCTGCCTGTTTGCCGATGGCTGTGGCCTTGGCAGGTCCTCACATGGCTTTTGCTCCATGGGAGGAGGAGAGAGGGAGAGAGCTGGTGCTTTGGTGTCTCTTCCTCTTCACATAAGGATACCAGTGCTGTGAGCTTGAAGGCCTGCCAGCGTTATGATCTCATTTAACCTTAATGACCTTCAATAAAGGCCCTTTCTTCAGATGTAATCTAGATGTTGGGACATTAGCATATGAACTTTGGGGAAACAGGTCAGCCCCTACCTCATTGCTCACTACCCTGTCCATGAGCAGGCAGAGTTCATTGGATAGGGGAATCTGACACACCCATAGGGCCATTTTTTAAGGGCTGCAACATGAAGTAAAGAGAAGACATCCTCTTGTCTGACCTCTTGGCCCCCACTTTCTCCACTGTGCTTCTGGGGACCCCTGACAGGCAGGACAATGGGCCTTCTCAGACTGCCCTGCCCAACTCCCTGCTCAGTGTCTTCCAGTTTTTCAGCCTGCCGTTGGGCAGAAAAGTCAGGCCAATGCTACACCGCAGATCCATCTGCAACCCTTAGAAGGAACAACAATGTCCCCCAGGTTGGTCCAGGCTATGCTGTCTAATTGCACTTTATGAGAATGTCCCAGTTTTTGTGCCTGAAGGACTCAACTGCTATATTTTAATTTGTACTTCCCTCTGTGGTCCTAATCTTTTCCATTCCCTTACCTTGACCTTTTTTGTCTATGGCATTTTTCATCACCTAATGTGTCTCAGTTCATCTGTAAGAATCAGTTCACACACTTTAAATGGCTTTCTGATAAGAGATACATTAACAGAAGGTTAATGTTATTAATCAAAGCAGGGGCTTATTTATTGTAAAAAAAAATGGTTTTTAGGTAAAGTGGAGGTGAGTGTATGAATTCTTGTTCAATAGTTGTGACATTGTTTTGGAGCAGAGCTATTTTTTTTGGTTCTGGCATTTCAGCTCCTGAGGCTACATGGAGAAATGGTGAGGATCGTGGCAACTGCCTACTGAACCCTCCAGTGTGCCTGGCAGAGCGCTCCATGCCTCAAATGCAAGTTCTTTCCTAATAATTCCTGTGGCATAGTTAATACCATTCATCACATTCTATAGCTGAAGAAACTGAGGCCCAGACTGTGTCACATTGTGGTGTTCCACTTTATTACCACTGGAACCAAACTACTAGGAAACAAAACAGAGCCAAGCCCAAACCAACAACAAACTCCCCCAACAAAACAAAAGCAAATGCATCCCTCCAAAACCCTCCACAAAACCTAAAGCCAGGTTAAGCGATGGGTCTGAGAGTCCCCCCCCCCCCACCCCCTTGGGCCTGCCTCATTCCAGGGCCCATGTGCACATTGCTAGGCTTAAGAAAAGAACATTCTAACAATTAGAGTTGGCCAGGGATGGAACGGCAATGATTACCATGTGCTCTCTTCTCTGCACTGAGCCTGATCCAACAGAGACTGGGTGACCATCTGTTAGGGCTGCTGCAGAAGGGAGATCGATTTAGACAACTTCTGAATCTGTTTCCAACTGTAAGATCTTGTGAAAACCTGACGGGCAGTCCTACGGGAAAGGCATTAGATTTGTTCTTTGTTGCCCTGTTCAATGGAGTACCCTTTCGCAGATTTTTCCATGTCAAAATCCCCAATGTCAAAGGCGGGTGAATGGATGCTCTTGGGAGGTCTGGGACAGAGCTGGCAGCGACTGCTGGCGGCAAGCTTTTGTGCCAAATCTGAAAAAGAAATTGTTTGAACTTTATAGTGTATGCTACAATATGCTTGTTTGTTTTAATAAAAATATTTTAATATAGAAAACAGACATTCGGTGCAATGTTTAAATTCCATTCCCCTAATAAATCTTTGTTTTCGTTTGGTTCATCAGGAAAATGTATTTATTACATGGGTTTACATTTATAGGCTAGCAGAAGATCATCAAGAATCTCAGTATGAGCAGTGTTAAGACCAATGGGGAGAAGTTGTACAGGTAGAGCAGCGGGGTCCAACAGAGGACTGGGTGTCTTGAGAAGTGGAATGCGCTACCGCTGCAGAACATTTCTTGGGCAGAGATGGGTCATGGGCCCAGGAACTGGACAGAGAATTCTGCTTTGGCAGTGCTGGTGCCAGAGTGAATCTGTAAGCCATGGTTAACCACGCTTTCCACCACTGGAAGGCCACTCGTGTTTATAGAGATATTAACATTAGAGTACTAATAGCAGGCATGCTCCTATGGGCCAGGTCCTATTCCCTAAGCTTTGTTGGAATGGTCCATGTTGTCAGAGTCCCACTTTCCAGATAAGGAATCAGAGGCCAGTGCTTCACAGCTGCCAAGGAACAGACCAGGACTGTGAATACAAAATGTTGAATTTCTACCCAGAACTGCTGCTGCTGCTCCCTCCTTCTCTTTCATCATAGCCCCCACCACATGATGCATTTCCTTGGTTCTCAGCTCTAATCTAGAAGCAATCTTACACAGGGCAGGGCGGTCTGTGGTGTGACCAGGGCACTGGATTTGGCACACATTCTGCCTCCAGCCAGGAGAACTTGGGAGGGTCTCTCTCTCTCTCTCTCTTTCTCTCTCTCTCTCTCTCTCTCTTTTGTATTGTAGTTCAGGGTCTACAGGATCTCACCATGTAGATCAGACTCCTAGTGATCTGCCTGAGTTCAGGCCTCCCAAGAGCTGGGATTAGAGGCATGCACCACCACGCCCAGTCTCAATCTCAGTCTCAGCACACCCCAGGTGGGAGAGTCTCTTATCTTTATTCTGTTGAGGTTTTTCACTGGGGCTGAGCTGCCAGTGGCTGCCCAAAGAAAAGTTTTATGCCAGAGCTGAAAAACAAAATATCTAGAACTTCACATCCTACATGAAAATGCTTGTTTACAGCAATTCAATGCAGTGTTGAATTCCATTCCTCTAAAATCTTTGTTTTAATTTGGTCATTTGGATCAAATTGAAATTTCATGTGATTTATAATTCCTGAATCTGCCATGAAGGTCATCTTTATTTATTTATTTACATATTTATATTCTGTTACCAGTAAAACAAGGCACAAAAATAACTAACCAGCAGAGATCTACTGGGAACAAAAAGATGACTATTGGGAAGTGTCTCTTTCTCTCTCTCTCTCCCCTTTGGATTCACTTGTTTGGCTGGTAGTATTGTAGGCAGCTGAATTAGGTAGAAATATTCTAGGCAGACAGACAGGGCCAGGCCCTCAAGGAGACAAAATGGAAGGCAAGGTGGTGGCTTTAGGACTGGGTAGAGACAGACACTCCCGTATGGGCCACGCCTCAAGACCAAGACAAAAGAAGAAACACAGCTACATACTTCCCTAGGGATGGGCATCAGGGATTGGCATTCTAAATAGGTATCAATCACCTTGAAAGAGCCCAAGTGAGTCACTAACCCAACTCCCAACAGGAAGAGACCCCGTTCCTATTCATGCCCACTTAACTACCTGACTGGCTTTCCCATTTAGTCCTGGATTTAATCAATTTTACTGAGCAATGGTGCTTATAATCTCATTGCTTGACAATAGTTTTGTCCCACCTCATGCCCTCCTAAGAGAGTTCCCATGTCTTCTCGACCACCTTAGACCCACCTCACCACATGGTTTTCCTCTATAAAAGTCCCTGGAAGAGACAGCTTCCTGGGGACCACCCACTTGGGAACCCCCCTCCTGTCTCTCTCTTGGACAGGAGCTTTCCTTCCCCCAATAAATATATTCTGCTCATAACCTCCATTTGTCCCTAAAATTCATTCTTCGGTTTTAGAGAACGTGAACTCATCCTAGGTATGTTTTAGGTTGAGAAATCAGTTTTTCTCCCTATGTCACTTTCCTGTATCAGTAGGATCCCATTCCCCAGCCTGTGTAGCAGCCTGCCTATCACTAGATCAGAGAGTGTCTATGAGGTGGTCGAAGTCAGTCAGCATCAGTGGAGAACACTTGAAGAAAATGTCTGTGAGGCACAGTAGTCACAGCTCCTAGCCCCGACATTCTCATAGAATGTAACTGGATTCATTTTACTCACTGTGTATCCCAGTTTCCAGAAATGTGGATAGATGGTGTCTGGATAGCCATGTGCTTTCTAGGCTAGTGGTCGCATCATGCCATGTATCAATGTGGGGCAGTGATTTCCACTGTAAATCATGTCTGGGTTTCTTTTGTAAGATGATGGGGTATCGTTAGTGTCTTTCAGGGAATTTCTGCTCTAATACCCCATCCTACAAATAATAGGTAAATAAAATCAAAAAGCAGGAGAGCTCTTTAATATGAAATTACACTGACTAGAAGAACTTTTTCTTATAGCCTAGGATGACCCAAGTGCCAAATAATTCTTTGCAAAATTCTTCTAAACCACAATAAACTGTCACAAAGACATTAGACTACTGGAGGAACGTCACTCTTCCCCTCCATTTTGTGCTCGGAAGAGATGGTTACCAGAGAGAGTCAAATGCCCTCTGCTTGGGATTTGCAAGTGTGCAGCAAAATTTGACTGAGAGTCCTGCATTCTGTAGGTGGCAAAAGACAGCAACTACTCGCCTTTTGATGTCTTCTGGTTTCCATTGGAAATTCTTTCAAGCGACCCAACAAAACTGGAGCTTCCTTTCACTCAAGCCATGAGCATGCTTGGAGGGACTTCTAGGTGGGGACTGCCATGCAGATAACAGACACACTTCTTTCAAGGGGCTCCTAGCATGGCTAAGCAGTATATTCCACATGTAAAACCTCACAATGAAGTGAAACAAGTACAGGTCAGAGGTGGAACCAAAGCCCGATGGAGTAGGAACTGGTCATCCAGTGAGGCCAGCAAGAGAAGGACATTCTAGGAAAAGATCACAGAGGGCTAAGGACAGAGCCATCAAGGAGCTGCCACAGGGGGGACCTGGCAGGAGTTCTGGGTGGCAGGAGGTGGATTTGGAGCTATAAAAACAGAGGACAGCAGGTTATGGCTCAGGGAGGAGGGAAGTAAGGCCCTGGAGAGGCAGGCGGTTGACCAAATGGGTTGAAGGGCCAGAGAGTTAAAATGGGAGCAAATGAACAGTCAAGAAATGTATGGATATCAATATCATCATTAATGGTATTAGTAGTAGTTTACATTACTGAGGATTTCCTATGTGCCAAAGTAGTATGTTTGGTACCTTATTTATAATTAATAATCATAGTTTTCCAAAGTGATGGGTACCTAGTTGTCTTTTATTTTCCACCTAAGGACACTAAGGTTGTAGGTAAGATTAATATAATAAATGCCCCAAATTACACTAATAGGAGAGAGGTGGAGTTCAAACTTTGGCTGTCTTGTCCACGGGGAACTAACTCAAGTGTGAAAAATGGTGGAAGAAAGTCAATTTCCTTGTCTTGAGTTCTTTCACCAGTTAATTATACAGTAGCCCTATAAGCATATTTTGCTTATCTTGGCCTACCATTCCAAAATATTTGGTAGAAAATTTTCTGTTTGCCTGTACCTACTATCATTTCCCTCTGTCTAAAATCTTGGCCACATTTGCATAGTGCATTGTAAAAGTCTTGTCAGGGGCAGTTGTATGGAAAACGTGATGCAAAATAAAAATTAGTCTGTAAAATATATTGGCAGGGTAAGCAGCAACTATTGGCAGGTTTCCTCTGTGTAGGTAATTTGTTTCTTAGAGCTGGGGTCTGGACAGGGTATTCGTGCAGGGTATTGAGAGTGTCTGCTTTGTTTTACCGCATATCCTGAACAGGACATGGAGGTTTTTGGAACTTGTGCATATCCACTGTTATTTCAGCAGTGTTTTAGATGCAAAGTAGCTGAATAAGACAAAAGAAAAAAAAATGCTCAACCCACCATGAGTTCGATGTGTGTGTATATATAATATATGACTTATAATGAGATGCAGGTAGGCTCCTCAGTGTGTGAGTGGGATGGGAGAGAAGGTTGTGGTTGGGCATACAGCTGCACAACAAAGCGTCCTTTCAGTGAGGAGCTCTGAGAACAGTGTCATGGCCCCCTCACAAGCTCTAGTCTTGCCCTCATAGGATACACACATTCATTTGTTGATCCTTACAGCAAACTCTAACAAAAGTATGTTCTCATGCATTGAAGATGTGGGGTGGGAGGCTGTTCTCAGCCCTACTGTGGCTCCTCTGCCCTAGAAGGACTTCTGCCTGGGAGGTGAATGGAAACTATGGGTGACCCAAGGGTAGGAGGTTCTGGAAAGGACAATTTCTTCTTCTCTTTCTTGATAGTGTTTACCAGGGAAGGAGACACTCAGTGTAATGTTGCCTTAGGACTTCTCTTGACTGGGTGGCTCTGTATATGCAGAGTTCTTAAGATGATTGTATAGCAGGAGAGGTGGCTGACTGCTGAAACTTTCTAACATTCCTGGGGGTACTGTGATGTACGTCACAGCATTCAGGACAGATGTGTTGGAGAAGGCACTCTCAAGCAGTGGGCATGATGGGAACTGCGCCTGGGGACTGAGACAAGAGGCCTCTCCTAGCCAGTCATGAGCCCATGTAGGGATCCTAGAAAGCAGACCTTCCTTGCTGTAACACCCACATCGCTGCTAGTGGGATCAAGGGCGCAAGAGCCCAATGAAGTGAACAGCAACATAAAAAGTTTTGGAGAATACTTATAGGGAGTATAGATAACCCAAGTAGAGTGTCTCATTGCAAAAAAGAAAAAAAAAAAAAAAAGCACAAAGATAATAAACAAGAGGATAATAGGTGTCTGGCAAAATCAATATTTTTTTTTATTTATATATTTGGTATAGGGTCTCACTACGCAGCTTGGACTCATAGTGATCCTTCTGTTTTCAGCCTCTGCAGTGCTGGCATTATAGGCATGGGCTACCATGTCTGGACTTGATTGCCTGCTAAATGCACCCTGAGGTCAGGACCAGCATGGCATGAGGGAGCAAGGATTGAACCCCAGTCCCTGTGCTTGCTTAAGCAGGTGCTTAGTCTGCTGAGCTATCTCACCGGCCCCACACTGAAATTCTTACTGGAGTGCAGAAGAACCCCTTCAGATACAGCGTGTCACCACCACCATTATTGTAATGAGAACAATAATTGTACTCTTTACCATCTGGGAGGTTTCAAATGTAGGTCTGCTGGAATATGTAGAATAAGAGTTGTGATTTCCCAAGGACTTTACAAAAATAGCTCCTTGATACTAGGAAAGCAAGATCCATTCATTGTAATGTGTGGAGGGTAACGATGTATTAGTTTATCAGCTTTCTGCTCTCTATCTCCTCTCTTCCTGGAGAAGGGCAGTGTCTGGCACGAGGGCATGGGGAGGGGAAACAAGGCGACTTTCTCTTTTTATGTCTGTAGAGTCTAACTGCACCTTCTGGTTAGAGCAGTGTTGACGCTTTTGCCCAAGTACTTTTAGCAAGAAGTGAAGGTTACAGGCAACGCTGGAGGGAGTTGTGTCATGGTACCACTAGAAAATACAGTTTATCATTGCAGGCTTTATTTGTTCCCTGCAAAACCTTGAGAAGCAGGTGATGGTCCCTCCCTGAGGCTCCCAATCTGCTGGCTTTTGGTGTGATCTGGGGGGGTATGTGTGTGATGTCCACTGCAGTGACCGGAAGGGTTCGTGCCAACACGGAGGACAGATGATGGGCCCAGGAGAAGTGCATGTAGCAGCACGTCTCTCATAATTTACCGAGATAAGAGTCCAAGTACCTTTAAACAGTAAGTCAGAAAACAAGCTGAAGAACCTCTAACGGATGGTTTAGAAGAGAAGATCAAAATGGACAGAGTGGGGACACCAAAATTTCCTCCTCTTTGGTTGCCCCATATTTTCTGAAGATTTATGAATGTGGCATGTTAATGGGCCAACTGCACAGAAGTCCTACAAAGCTGGCTTTAGTTCACTGTAAGCAAGATTATTTCTTTCTCTTCCAATAATTGAGTGTGAACTGCTGCAAAGGGCTGTGCTGCATGCAGGGGCCCCGAGGAGAAGTGACAGAGCAGGCTGGGCAGCTCCCCATCAAGGAAGCCCTGGAGATTCACACTTCTGGGGGAGTCTCACTTCAAAGCTGGGCTTGCCACACTGTCCTCACAGCACTGTTCTCTGCCCTTCCTCCCACAGGCATCAGGGTAGGAAGGTGTTCCCTCTGTGATGCCATGAACATCCCAGGCTCCCACTGTGATACCACAGGGACTGTGCCAGTGAGGAGCTGGCAGCAAATGTTCTTGAGTTTTGGGAGAAGCATCCAGTGTCAGGAAAATGGTATCAGATGCCCATCACTAGATACTTGTGAACTAATTGCCCTAAGTTCCGTCTCAGACAGCTTGGGATAGCTAGGAAGAAAGGCAAAAGTCCCGCCGAAGATGGTATTTACACAACACCCCAAACTGACCTTTTGGGGATGTGCTCCATTGAGTGCAAGGGTTTTGAGTAGGGAAAATACATCTGACCACTCACCTGTCACATCTTATCTGGTTGTTGAAAGCGCAGAATTAACACACAGTCCTCCCTGACCTGCATCATCTGAAGCCCAGCAGCTGGCTGCCAGCAGCCCGGCACACAGTCCTGGCCTGAGTCCACAGGGACGCTGGAGTGTTTGCGTGAGGGTTGCTTAGGCCAGAGCCCTTTGGAAGGACACCAAACAGATGTCCAGGCGTGCTCAGTCAGTTAAACAGCTGCTGCTTTGTTATCCTGTGATTCCGAGCTGTGTTCCCAACCCTTGGAGTTCAGTGGTCAGGGCCTTTAGATACAGTGTCTGCCATGCAGGGCTGGGGCAGAGTTGGAGAGGACAGCAGCATCTGTGGGTAGTGCCAGCAAAGCTAAATAGCTGAGCATTCCTAGCAGAAATTTCTGCAGTGCTTCCCTACCCACTTGGCTCTTTGCTAATTGAAACTGCACTTGCGTCCAGCTTGTGCCTGTGTACATCTATCCCCCAGCAAAGATGGGAGGGAGCTGGCGTGGAAAGATCTTTGGCATTCATTTTTCTTTGTGGTCCTTCACCTGCAAAGCTGCTTTGCCTCAAGGCAGAGGCACGAGAGATAATTAATCCCTCTTGTGAGGAAGAAAAGTTTGTAGTATTTCAGTACAGTATTCAATGCAGCCATACCCATTACGGAAAACACAGTTTATCCCAGATTTGATGAGCAGGAGTAGAAGGGGAAAACCGTAACACACTTGGCATGACTTCCAAAGCACTTTTGGACAGCCTCTCACCTGCCCCTCTCTGTTGAAAAAAATATTCTCATTTTCAGAGGATGAAACTAGTTCCTCAGTCAAGGGGCTTATAGAAGGTCAGAGGCCTAGAGATTGTGAAGCCAGACCTGAACCCAGTTCTTGCTTTCAAATCCCTGTTTTGTCATCTGCATAGGAAGTTTCCTGCTGTCCCTGATATTTGAACATTTGGTTCTGGCAGGGGGTGCTTTGGACCTCCACAACTGAACCTTCGGAGGAATGAATGGCATGAGCATGTGACCCCATGCTCTGGACGTTATGTGTGTGGTACTTGGGTCATTGTTGCTCCCCAAAGTGGTGCTTCATCTCACACCTTTACCCTGGATAGTCAGCACCTTGGACGACCAATTCTGAATTGCTTGATTGTACTATCTTTTCTTCCTAATAGATCATAAGGGGAAGGGGCAATCTTATGATCAATGCCCTTGCTGTATGGGCTATGAAGGGGAAGATGACAGTGTATGTTTTGATGTCTTTTAAAGGAGAAGCTTCCATTCCTGGCTCTGCATTGGTAGCCTTGAGTGACTTGGGCTGTTCTAAACTTTAGCGTCACTGTGTAAAGTGGGAGTATAGGAAATAATGTGTGGGTTAAAGGAAATAATGTGCTTTCCATATACATATTTAACATTGTTTCCCACCATAAACTTAAAGTCACATGTACACAAGGCTGGTTGTGGCATAAAGGTGGCAGGAGCCATGATCCTCAGACTTATTATCCTTGCCCTTTGGGGGAGTCTGAGCATTCTGGGGTGCCCAGGTTCTCTTGCATATGACATACGCTCAAATAGGAAACAATAGTTTCTTTTGTCCATGGTTGCTGCTAGCGATACAGAGATACTAATAGATGTGTGAATTCTGTAGGTACTGTCCCAGCCAAACAGTTATCATTTAATGTCCCCTTGTGTGTTGTCCTGTCGATAACTCAGAGAAATCTGCACTGATATTTAATAAATAAAAGAGCATTTGTCTCACTGAGTGTATCTTCCTTTGAACTATGTAAAATACTTAAAAGTGCATGTGTCTTGATTTACTCAATCTATCCTAACCCTTATGCTGTTGGATTCATTTATCTTTATTTTTTATTTTTTGATTTTTTTTTTGGTGGAACCAGGGTTTGAACTCAGACCCCTGTGCTTGCCAGGGAAGTGCTTATTTCACAGAGCCATCTCCCGGCCCTTCATTTATCTTAAATTCTAAGTTGTGAGTTGTAATTACTTGCATTTGCTGTTTGACTTTATAAAAATTAGCAAATTCTTAATAATAATGTCTTGCTTAGTCATTAGTATAACACAAGAAATAGTAGTATTGGCTCTAATTATAAATAGAGAAAGAAAATCTGTGAAGTTTTCCCAAGGTCATAGCCAAGAAGTAGCCAAGGCATTGAATTAGAGTGTTCTAATTCCCACGTTTAGAATTTTTTTCGTTACTCACAAGCTGCCCTTTCTGTATTACCATCAAAATTATCACCAACTACAACATAAGAATATTTGCATGGTTGAGTTGTTACTTATCTGTTTTTAACTTCTGTTGCCTCTGCCTTTTCGTCTAGATTTCCTTAGTTATTTCAAGCATTTGTATATCCAAGAGTGAGCCAAGGTGTGATTTATTTGGGCCTGAAGTACCTTGCTACTTGGCTCTGCCTCACCGTTTTGTCTGGATCTCTGGACTGTGACGAAAACTGTTACTTTAGACCTTGGAGGGTACCCTTTGATTACCTGCAACCCACTAAGCATAGCTGGCTGACCATCCATGTGGGTAAAGTGCTTCTGCCTCGATTGCAGTGCAAATTTTAATTCTTCATTATACATTTGCTGTTAGACAAATGCCTGATTATTATTCATCCATAGCTAAGTAACCTCCTGCTCTCTTTTGGAGTGGAGACAACCACAGTCCTTCCAGAACTGGCAGAGGGCACAGATCAAAGAGTGCTTTGTGTCTTGCTTTAACCAGGAAGGGATGAACACTCTGCTTGTGCCAGAGTAAAGGCTGAAATCTTTACAATATCCTCACTTGACTGGCCCCTTGTATGCTGATGACAACAAATTCTGCCACTTTCCTCTTTCTCATTCTCTTTCTTCCTGTTCCCCAGGTAAAGCCTGATCCTGATTCCAGGATTCTGGACCCGTTGCTGTCTCTAGCTCTAACACTTTTCACATAGACAGTTGATGTCTTCCTCCCTTTGCTCCTGTATCTACTCTATATAGCTAGTCCCTGCCTTTCTTTCATCCTACTAATCCAACCTATTTCAAGTAATTATCCCAACACAGAGAATATTTTTTGTTTATTGACTCTCTTCCTCAGGAATATAAGCTCCATGAGACTAGGGACTTTGTTTTGCTTCCTAAATTATGGAGAACAATGGGCTGAGTAGTATCCCCCCAAATTAATATGATAAAACCCTACCACCAGTGAGCAGCAGCCTGGATGTGCTCTACAGTGGATGCTTTTCCAAGTCCTGTGACTTTTACACTGCAGTGGTTTTCCACTGCATGAATACTGACCTCCCAAATGAGGGAGAAGGGAGGCGCCATGCACACATGCACAGTTAACCCCTTATCCTCCTTTCCTCAGTTGCTGTCGGGGCAGATAGGTATTTTATGTTCCATCAACCTAATGCTCCCAGCTTGAGGCTTTGACCCAAAACTGAGCTGTCCAAGTCAGTGGGGCAGGGCATCTGCTTCACTGGGAGGCTGGGAGCCTGGCTGCAGCAGGGGCGTAGCTGGCAGATGTCCTGGCTGAGCTCCCATTTAATGCTTCATGATTTTGTTTATTTACTTGGTACAAGATCTTGCTATGCAGCTTGGACTCTTAGTGATCCTCCTGTCTCAAATTCCCCAGTGCTGGGATTACAGGCATGCACCATCCATCACACCCAGTTTCGGAGGCCAGCATGGTGCACCCTGGTTTCCAGGGCCAGCACAGCATGTAGTACTTGGGATTAAACCCAAGTTTAATTCTTGTGTTTGTGGGTTAGGTCCTTAGGCCACTGAGCTACCTCCCCAGCCAATGCTTCATGATTTTGGTCGAGGCTCATGCCTTTGATGGGCCAGTTTCACAGTATACACTGCTCCTGGATACTTAGCCAGGTGTGTGTTTCTTTACACCTCTTGGAGATTTTTTATTTTTAACTCTTTCTTTTCTGCTGAAACTAGCTACTGCAGCTTCAATTGTACTAGGAATGCAATTCACACATATACCCTGGACTCCTGGCTTCCCTCTCTTCCATTCCAAGCCCTTGTCCTGCAGGAATCTGAACCTCACTTTTCATATAAACCCTGATGTTTTTCCTTTCCCTGCCCATATTCATCCATACTCACTTAAACTTCCACTCCTCTTTTCATCAGCCTCAGCTGCACCTTTGTAGATACCCAGCAGTTCTTTTGTCCTCTTGTCCTGTCCATCCCTCCTCTCCAGCAAGTCAAAACTTGCACTGTTCCCTATAGATGGGCCCATTCACTCTCGGTGGACAGCTCTTTGAACTTTCTGCTCTGCTTGCCCCAGCTGCTTCCTGCTACCCCAACCCTCATCCCTGCATCCAGCCCCTATGCATCCTTGATGTGTTCCCTATCCATCTGCATTTTTCCTACATTTCTTGCAGAGCTTGACCATGGGGCACCTCCTCTGCCACCTCCCAGTGCTCCCCACTACTCCTATCACCTCTCACTTTCTCTGGAATGCCTTTTCCAAGTCATCTCCATTAGCTTTTGTATTTCAGTGCTCTGTCTACCAAATAACTCAAAAACATTTAGTGTACATTGTTGGCTAATTATTTTGTATGCAAATTGTTTCCTCATATGTTCAGGAGTCTATTCTTGAGATGAGTTAAAGATTTGTTAAAAAAAGAACAGGAGTTGAAGGAAAATTGTCAAGCATACAGTAAATGTCATCTCTACTTTTTTTTTTAAAGGGTAAAGTGATTAGATATTCACTAGAAAAGATGGCCAGTCTGTGCCTTCTGTCTTTGAACAGGTGGAGGCTGGGGATATAGCTCAGTGGCACAGTGCCTGCCTCGCGATCACAAAGTCCTGAGTTCAATTCCTGGTACAAAAACAAAAAAAAGGTAAACAGGTTGAAAAGGCAGATCAAAGAACCATTTGAGTTGTTTATAGATTCTTGAGAAGACCTTGATAATATTGTTGAGCTGCTCATGCTCCAGGCTCTTTGCCGCCTCTACCACCACTAGGAGGCCTTCGTACTCTTACTAGTCTCCCCATGAGCCTCTCGTCTTGAACGGTTTCCATCTTGAAAATGTTATTGCCCCCTTGCCCCCACCAACACCCAGCTAGCAAGGCTACAACTTTTTATTCAAACTTCCCTGACCAGCATGCACTTCTCCTCTGTGTTTCTGCTTCCTCTCCTCTCTTCCTCCTTGTCAATGAATCTGTCTTCGGAACATCACCACTCTATTAAAACTCTTGCACAAATGTTATACATGACCTCAATACCACCCACAAATAGTGTTTTTCAATTTTCTTCCTGAGATGTTTCGCTGCCCACCATCAGAAATATCCAGGTACCCAGCAGTTCTGGCTGTTCGTGTACATCCACAGTTGTGTCACAGCTGTCCTGTTCACAGGCTTCGCTTCTGCACATCACAGCCTTGGACACAATCAGACACACTCAGTGGGGTGTGGCTGCAGATTCGCATCCCAGGCTTAGGCACAGGCACTCCCTAGGGGTTTGCTTGGCTAGTTTTCCTCCCTCTGGAACTGTTACGATCATCTGTCTTCATTTTCTGATAGCTAATGACCGTGTACTAGTGATTGCATAATCCTGCCAAGCGTTGCTAGAAAATTAAAGAGAGACTTTTGGTCCAGGGGAGGAGAGAGATATGTTTTATCTTAAGGAAACACTAACATTGTATATGGAACTCTTGCCTTTTATTATCTACCTTTCATCGAGTAGTTAGTCAAATGTTTATTGGGAGGTGATCAAGTTTGTTTAGGTGACAGCAGAGCTCCACTTTGCCTGAATTGCTCTTCCTTTTCTGGAATAGGGTCTTTCAAATGAAGACTGGGAGGTGGCTATCATTTGGTTCACCCCATCCATCAGCTGTCCCCTGACTTCTTCTCTAAATATTAAGACTGGTTAGGTGCACTGCAGGCATAGGAAATGTTCTCTGCCTCTGGAGAGCTGCCATCACTCAGAAAGGCTTAGGGAGAGGAGGACTTGGGAATGCCAGTGACATCTGATGTCTACAATCTACTGGCACAATCAGGCCACCCACAAGACATTTTTCTGCTCTTAAAGTGTAACCAGGGTGCCTCATTGTGCTACAGCAAGAAAATTCAGGCTGGTGTCATAGTTTGCCATTTTCATGGCAGAATTAGTCCTGGGAGAGCTGGTAGAACTTCACGGGGTTAGCGAGAGGTTCCTGATCCTTGGAGAAGGGTGTCCTCACCCATGGCACCGTGACCCCTCTCAGCATAAATGGCCTCAGTAACATACTTGGCCACTTTTGGTTTGGCATTTTCTTTCCCCCACTTCTTTGCTCCTTGACAGCAGTGGCCACGATGGTTCTGTCTGACATGTACGGCCTGTTCCCTAGCCCTGGCCTGGAAACAACATATAAGAACTCTGGAAACCCCATGTGAGTACTGGTTCATTATCTGTGTGACCTTGGGGTGATTACTTATCTGAGTCTGCACTTAGCTAATTATAATATGGGAACAAGAATTTTCTTTCTCACATGATGATTGCAAAACTAGATCCCCAGTTAATAGTTATCAATAATATCCTTAGCAGATATGTAGTAAATATTTCTTGTTCCTGTTACTTTCTCCTAGAGAAATCATTCAGTTCCGAGATCTGTCTATTGCATGTTTATCATGGATAATTCCTCTGCTCAACTCTCTGTTGTATGTAGAGCACTTTAGGACATTTATTACTGCTGGTGAATATTCGTGCATATATTGTTTATGGTTTGTGCCCTAAATTCTAATGTAAGATTTATGAAGTTGGGAGCCCTGTATTATAGCTTTTAAATATTTTCTGGCTCAGATAGTGTTGCAGTCATAGTAGACACTGTATTCAGTAAATAGTTGAGGGCACAGATGAATAACCTCTAACCTTTAACCTTTACTCTGTATTATACTTGTATCCTTGCTCTCCACATTCCTCCAAACAGCCATAGTCCCACCCAAACAGGGGCCAACTGTGGAAGCCCAGACTGGAACAGATTGCTGTGCAAATACTTGGCAAAGTAATAATCTATTTGTGGATACATAGAAATTGGCTGTATCCCCAGTAGAGTTATGAACTGTCACTATTAACACCCATGAGTCACTAACATCATGGTGGGCTGAATGATTTTTCTGCGAGGTTTAGAAGGCACAGTATACTAAAAAAGCCACCATCCATCTGTCTGATCAGTGCCTGCTCCATTGATGTCACAGGTTTTTAAACGAGCTCCCTCTTCATGACCAAACAAACCAGGACCTTATGTAATTCCTGGAGCCCACATGTAGAAGAGGTTGGAATATCAAATAAGGGGCGTTGCTTTTATTTTCATCACTTCCAAGACAAGCTGTGGTATCCTGGGAGAAGTTAAAGAGGAAGATAAGAAAACAAACAAATCCTGTATTTCTACTTTTTAAGCCAAACTTTTGACCTTGTGTTCTGGAAATGGTAGTAGCGATGACTAGAAGGAGGACAGAATGCTTTTTTAACCCAGGGGCATTTCAGCCACAGAACAGTACATACTTCGTGGACTTGGCTGTTTCATGTCTGCCTTTCGATTGTTCGCAAGTTATTTTAGTGACAGCCTTATTCAGCACCACATAGGGAAGAAATTCTGGGAAACATGGTTCCAGCTTTTCGAAAGTGACACAGCATAAAGCGATCACAGATACAGTAGTAAGCCTGGTTAGCATCCTAAAGTAGGGAAAGCCTAAAACAGAAAGAGTATTAATGTCTCAATTATAAGAGTAAGCAAGCTGTGGGCCATATTTTGAGATGAGGTAAATTCCCAACAAAATTCACCTGATAACTTCAGAATCATATGGTGATTCCAGCTGAATCAATTTTTTACAAATTGTCTGACTTGACCCAAACAAAGTCAGTGTGAGGTCTTTCCTCCCAAGACCTGTGATGTTATAGGATCTTTGGTTACTTTTCTTCTTTGGGGGTCAGGAAGTGAGATCCTAGGCTCAACTTGTATTTCCAGTCCCAAACCTCACAATAGTCATTTCTCCAAGGAGCCCTTGGCCCTTTTAGTGGAAGGCAGTATTTTAGCATCAAGATCTGGGCACCAGATGGGCTCATTGCTATTGGCATGCCATTGAACCTGGACCCTTTCAATGGTAGTGATACAAATACGTATTGAAAAAACTCAAGAGTTCACACTGGTATTTAGTACTGAAAATTATCCTTACCTTTGTTTTAATGTAAAATTTTATTTTTGCTTTTTTATAGCAAAAATCTTAGTTCCTCATGATATTAATATATTTACTTATTTGCTTCAACTTATGATAGATATTGTATAAGCTAGTTTGAAAATCTAATATTGTATTAGTCTGCTTCCTCTTTGATGGGTATACCTAGCATACCTTAAAGGTTTTATTTTTTTTCAAATTTTTCATTTTTTTAACAAGATACATTTTTATTACAAAGCAGTTAAGCTACAAACAAAAACATAACAAATTCCTATCTATTTGAAAACTCATCAATACACTACTAAAATAAACAGCAATGAAAAAAAAACGGACAAGAGCTAAGATAAATACACAGAGCTTGTGCTACAGCTACAGCGGGGTGGAGAGCTTGGTTTTGAACCTTTCAGACAGATGTATGATAACATCAGAACGGCCTGCATTCAGCCTACTAGTAGACATCTGTCCTCTGTAGATCTTGGGAAGCCGAGGCAGGAAGATGGCTTGAGTCTATTTCAAGGCCCATTGAGCAGAAGGGCAAGACCCTACAGTGGCATCAGTCTGATAAAATAACCAGTCATCCTACAAAGCCTTTGAAGAAACAGCTCTGCATCTGTCTTCCATCTTCCAGTCTCTGTCAGCCAGATTTCTAAATCCTTATGGAGCTTTTCAATGTAAAGCTGGTTCTTCCTCTCCTCCACCAAGTTGGCCATGATGGCTCTCCACATGTTCATGGAGTCTCCAACTTTCAAAGGTACCCCAGTTGGTGTAAAGCCCATTTCACCCATCTTTGAACTTTGGCCAAGAAGGTCAGAGACTTGCAACTTTTCATCCTTGGGAAGGCAACAACTTCAAAATGTCACCTCCCTGACAGGCTCTGGTTTTCAGAGACTTCAGCATCCTTTTGCGGTCCTTGTGAGGCATCTTCCCACTGGGTCCAAGTGGGTTCAAGACAGGTATGAGCTACCTCTGTCCCTACATAGTGATTCTTCAGTGCTGAGGAGTACTAGGCCCATGGCACCATGGAAACAGCATAATGTTGGTGCCAGTGACATCACATGTATGTCTATCCTGAACTGTTGCATTAAAGCAACAAGGTAGTCTGTTGGGAGCAGACAGTAAGACTTCTATAGATACCAAATCTAGAAGTTCTTCGATTTCTCAAATTCTTTTAGATCAGTCCTTATGATTTCTTGCTTTGGCATACACTTCCCCGAAAATTAAAATTCTTTTCACTGACCATCAGGACCATCTAGGACAGCCTTGGACACCACAGGAGCAGTGGGGCAGGGAAGCACCCAAGGACTGAAGCATTTTGTCTGAGTTACGGTCCAAGAGAGAAGCTTCCTTGCCACCCAACTGCTCTCCTCAGGAGTCTCAGCTTCCATTGCAATCTGACAGCCCTTGAAGCTCTGTCTGGCTTCTTTGTCTTCTCTGGTAGGTGTTTTCCTCCAATGTGCTTCTTACACACTGATTGCTGTCTTGGAACCTACTTCTCAGATGTTACTGTTGCCACCTCTGTGTGGTGAGAGTGCTCCCCATAGCTCTGGGCCTTGGTCTGGGCTCGACTGGGTCTGGCAGCACGGAAAGGCTGGCTATGCCCACTGGCTTCTGGTCCCATGGCTCCTTCCTATTAGGCCCACTGAGGTGGAATCTAAAGGAGTTTAGTTTGGCTCAAGGTTTGAAGGGACTCAGTAGATGGTCATTGGCTCCAAGGCAGGAACATCATGGTGGAAGGGTGTGGGAAACCAAATGTGCATAGTACATGGAAGCCACAGAGCAGATCCACAAAATATGGCTAGCTGGTAATGGGTCAGTTACCATATATAGTACCCAAACTCATACCTCCTGTCCTACCCAGCTGGGCGTTTCACCAATCCCTGGGAAGCTCCTAAAAAGGATCAGGTTGACACTGTATCCTGGCTGCCACAAATACCTCTATGTAATAGGAAATATGTTGTTACTGCTAATAAACTAAGGAAAATTTACATTTATTTGCAGTTCATTTGTCTGAAAATGTCTCACTAATGAGATACGGAATCCAGTTTATAAAAATGGCTGATCCACTGTGATTATGCTGTCGAATTTAAATAAAATTTGGACAGTTTTTTTAAATCAAAGGCAGAACATGGGTTTCTGCTTCAATATAAGGGCAAAGAAAGGATTGTGTGGTTTCAGATCTCAGCATCATTTCAGGGCACTCTTTTTTGAAATAGGTTTCCAATAGTGCTGAAGGTAAGTCACTATGATTTTAGATGGGATTGATAATGGAAGTGACAAGGACTAAATTTTAAGGTACAGGGTAGATACTTCTTTCTAGTTCAGCGAAAGTGCAAATACTCTGTCTCCAACATTGTCTTGATTTACCAAAAACCTTTTGATGAGGTTTAAGGTACAGATCAGAGTAAAATATCTACAGAACAGAGTTGAAGGTATTTTAACTTTCTACCCATTTTAATGATCTGTCTTCCTGCTTTCTTGCATTATTACAGGTTCACTAGTCATCATAATGTGAAGTATTAAGCTGTGATGACACCCATACTAATTTGATTCAAATGGAAATTAACTCCCACTTCACAGAGACCATCAAGATAGGAATTCTTCCTTATTATCTAAGGAATATTTATTGACCAAGTTTTTTTTTTTTAAGGAGTACCCTTTTCCCTGAATCAATATAACTATGTGTTTTTGCACTTCTCTTTGCAATATAAATAGATAAACCATTGCACCAGCTGGGGGAGGTGTGAGCAGTTTGGAGCAAGTGTTGTCACATATCTCTGATCCTTAACCAAGTTTGTTGTGCTTACTATGAAGAGCAGTACAAACTGGAAAAGTACCCAGAGAGATGCAGATGATATTTTCTTTCCCTTCAGAGTGTAATTTATTCAAACAGGTACTCTGCCAGATCTAGATAGGGCATGGTCCTTGCCATCGTTGAACTAATTTTCTACTGGGAGAGAAAGAAAAATAAAGCCAATGAATGGATGAGATAGAAAAGCAATTTAAATGTTTGTACATTTTTTGCGGTGCTAGAGATCAAACCCAGAGATTTGTGCATGTTAGGCAGGCCCTCTACCACTGAGCTATACTTCCAGCCCTAAAAACTTTATGAAGGAAAATAGGAAGATGAGCTAGAGAACAATGAGTGACTTACTTTTGATAGGTTGGCTGGCAAAGATATCCATGGAGAGGTGATATTTATACTAAGGCCTGTAGCACAGCAAGGGACCAGCCAGAAAGAGAGCAAGACAAAAGACTTCCACACACATAGAGTAGCACATGTAGGACTTGAGAAGTGCAGCAAAGTCCTTGGCTTTGTGCTTTTCTTTCTTTATTAGTTATTTCTAGAATTATATGAGAAAAAAGCAATGAACTGGTGTTTAATGAGCTACAAAGACAAAAGAGCAAATAAGATGCGGTAGGAAGGATCCTGAGCAGCAAGGGTTATATCAGGCAGTGCCTTCAGGTACCATTGGACTTTGTATCTCATCATGAGGAGGATGGGAAGAGAGACATTGGGGTTTTTCATGGCCTAATTTATCTTTTGAGAAGATTGCTTTTATTGCCTTGGGAGGATCAACTGGAGAGGGTATGGTTGGAAAAGGAAATGAGGAAGGGGACCATGCATAATGGGCAATGGGTGCTGGTGGCACATTTGAGGATGGTAGTCACAAGGTTAGAAAGAAATGGGTGGATCAAAGAACACTTGGATGTTAAGTCAATGAGTCTTGATGATGAACTGGACATTGTACAATAGGAAGAATAGAGGAATGAGATAATTTCCAGATTTCTACAGTCAAGAGCAATAGAGAGATGGTGGAACTCTTTCTTTTTTTTTTTTTTTTTTTTTTTTTTTTTTGAGACAGAGTCTCACTATGCAGTTCAGGCTGGCCTTAAGCTCACTTTGTAGCTCAGGCTGGTCTCGAACTCACAGCAATCCTCCTGCCTCAGCCTCCAGAGTGCTGGGATTATAGGCATGCACCACCACACCCGGCTTCTTCATAAAAGTTATTCTCACTTATACGTATATCTGTATACTCTTATTGTATACATATTTAAAAATTGGGCAAAAACTGTTAGTCAGCTTTCTGTTACTGTAATAAATATCTTGAAATAAATCAATTTATCAAGATAAAAGGTTTATTTTGGCTTACGATTTTAACAGTTTCATTTGAGGACTAGTTGGCCTCATTATTTTTAAATATAAGGCAGCATAACATGGCAGGAGTGGTGCATGGCAGAGAAGAGACATCCATCTCATGTCCAGGATGCAAAAGAAAGGGAGAGTGGTCCAGTGTCTCAGTATCTTCTTCAAAGACTTGCTTTCAGTGACTTAAAGACTTCTCAATATGCCTCACCTCTTAAAGATTTGTACTGTTGATTTTCCTGTCACTGGGAAAAGATACCCGACACCCTGACCTTAGGGGAGATTTATTTTCCTCATAGCTTCCCATAGGTTTAGACCAGGGTTAGCTGATTCCAAGGCAGACTGACATTGTGGAAGTGCATGGTATAGGAAAACTTCTCAACACGTGGCAGCTGAAAAAGCAGAGAGAAGAGAAGGACAAGAACGTGCCCTTCCAAGTTACAACCCAGTGATCCACTCCTTCCAACAAGGTCCCTGTTCCTAAGAGACTTTTGGGGACCATTTTAGATCCAAACTATGACATTCTGCCCTTGACCTGCTAAAGACATATCTATTGCATTATGCAAAATTACTTAGTCCTTTCCTGTGAGTCACCAAATTCTTAATAGTTCGAACACTGCTGAAAAGCCCAAGTCCAAAGTCTCCTCTGAGATGCAAAACAAATTCTTAACTGTGAGCCTTTGTTAAAAATAAAAGACACACACACACACACACACGCACACATGCACACATACACATGCACAAATATTAAATATAGTATTCCAACCTACAATGCACAGAGTAAACATTTTCATTATGAGGGTTGGAGAAAGGTACATAATAGAAATGAGTCAGACCAAAACAAGATCAATACCCAGGTGGCAAACATTAAGTCCTTGGGCTCTAGGTCTAACACCTAGAGCATAAATTGGTGAGTTCTGAGCTCCAAAAGCCTCCCCACCTCTGTAACTTGCTGGCTGTACCCTACAAGATCCCTCTCTTGAACTGGCTCTGCTTGCTGCTTGCTGATATCCTCAGAAGATGTTCTACTTTTCTGATAGCTCCAACTTTTTTTGGGGGGTCTCCATTACATCTTTAGCTTTATTCACACAGTTTTATGCATCATCTCTCAGTAGCTACTGTCAAGGACTGTGACCATATCACACAGTTTGTCCTGGCCTCCCAGGCTACCTACTGAAATCTGAATGTAAGACTTTAATTCTTTTTTGGGGGGGGGGTTATTTGGTGCAGGATCTCACATTCATAGTGATCTTCCTGCTTTTTGCCTCCCACGTGCCGGGATTACAGGCGTGTGCCACCACATCTGGACTGCATCGCTGGCTCAGTGCACCCAAAGGCGGGGCCGGCCCGGCATGTGGAACCAGGAGTCGAACCCTGGTCCCTACACTTACCTAAGCAAGCGCTTAGTCTGCTGAGCTAACTCAACATCACATGGGTGATGTCAAAGTCTGTTGCTGGCTGAAGCAGTAGCCTGGCCTCCTTGAACCATGGCTGCAGTAGCCTCAGAGTGCCTGGATGACTGAACTTGGGAATTCATGTTCCTAGGTGTCCCTGAATGAACAGGGTGTCCAGAGGTTCTCTTCTCAAAAGGAAAGTCTTTGAAACAAGTTTATTCCTTTCTGCCATGCCAGCCTCAACCCCCAGGGCTCTCTGAGATTGCAATTGAGGCTGGGCATGGTGGTGTGCATGTGTAATCCCAGCTCTTGCGAGGCTGTAAACAGATGGATCACTACAAGTTCGATCTGGTAGTGAGATCCTGAACACCCTGTAGACCCTTCCCTAAAACACACATACACACACACAAAAAGAAGTTTACTCTTTTAAATACTTGAGCCAGTAATGGGTGAGGTCTAGCCATTTCCCAAGTTGCCTTAGAGGAGTCTTTCCTATTACCTGGAAGTAAAATATTTGGCTTCTTTTCTTTTTAGTAAACATACTCTCCTTGGCACCAGCTTTACTTCTGGCCAAGTTGTACAGTTTTTTATATCCTTCAACTGCTTTTTTGCATATGAATGTCACTGTAGATGTGGCTAATAGCAGGCAGTAATACCTGAATATTGGGCTATTTTGAAATTTCCTCCACCAGATCAATTCTTCTATTAGCTTTAAATTTAGTCTTATTCAGAGTCTTAGAACATGGACAAAGATAGACAAATTATTTGCCAAAATGGATCATGAATGGTCTCTTGTCCATTTGCTGATAGAATTTTCATTCTCTTGTGAAACCTCAGGAGCCTGGCTTTTACTGTTCTCATTTCTATCACCACTCTGGTTTTCTGAGCTTTGAATAGAACTACCTATTAAGTTCTGCTTATAGCCTTCTAAAACTTCTCCAGTCAGCATGTCCAAACCTGTTCAAATTCCTCCTACAAATCTGTTCCAAAGGCTTCTGAACCATGTAGTTATGCAAATCTCCAATAGTGACCCCCCACACTCCTGATACCAATTTTCCGTATTGTTTTTCTCTTCCTTTAACAAAATATCAAGTAGATGCCACCTCAAGGAGAGCTTTATTTGGCTCACAGTTTCCTGTGGGTTCAGTCCATGGTTGGATGGCTTTAAGGAAGAAATGGCACAGTGAAAAAGGCATGGTGGAGGACAGCTGGTCAACCCATTTCAGGAAACAGAGAAAGGAGGAGCCAAGAACAAGAACATACCTTTATAGGTCACAATCCCCATCATCTGGTCCCTGCAGCTAGGCTCTAACTTTGAACAAAAGACTTTTGGGAGGTGGTTTAGAATCAAACCATAACAAGTTTGTTCTACTTCCTAGGAGAGCTATGGGCAGGGGACTAGACCTCCAGTGTATTGGCCATCACGTGGCACTCATCCAAATCATAGCATAGGGCTAAAAACATGTACAGTTAAACATTTTGATTCCTTCCAACTATCTTCAACTCCTTTGGTTGTTTTGGTATTTTTTTTCCAAATTTCTCAGTGATATGCATCTATTTCTTTTTTCCTTAGGTTGATCCTTAGCTGTTTAAGAGAGTAAGCCTAGTGCACAAGATAGAGTATCACATGTATGTCTGGGGCTTGTCCTAGTGACTAGGAGATTTCTCAGGGAAGAGCAGGGAGTGGTTGAGCATAATAACTGTCTGAAGGTTATTCCTGAGCAGCCATTCAGCTTCTTTAGGGAAAAATATTCCTTTTTTTTTTCTTGGGAGTTTTTGTTCTTCTGGGAATATGGCAGGAGGTGTTCAGGTTTTGTATAAGTTTCCTTAAATTAAGTGCTAAATCTACTTTCACCTATTTTATGCCTGGTGTCTAGAACTGGAGCAGCAAAATTCTATCTCCCTCTAATTTCTGCTCAGGTTCAGGAAAGAGTTCTGGTTATCTTGAGGGTGGATGACAGGAAAAAAATAATAATTTAAGATTTGAACCTAAGATAAAATGTTCATAAGTTGTACTATTAAATACCAAGGTGGGTGTGTGATAGCTTGCATCTAGATGTTCTCCAAAGCCTCATATGTTTGCAAGTGGAGCTTTTAGAAGCTGATGGGATCATGGGTGTGACATTGGACCATGAGTGTGTGGTATTGGATTAGTGCATTTACTGATTTATAGCTGGATGTGATATTTGAAAGTGAAGTCTGGTGGGAAAAGATGCATCATTGGAGTGTGGCTTGAAAGGGTCTCTTCCATCCCTTGATCTGTCTCTTTCCCCTCCTTGCCATGCCATAAGCTTCTCTTTTGCCATGTTCCTGTGCCATGTCACCATACCTTCCAGCTAGCTGACTATGGACTGAAACCTCTACCAACTATGAACTAAAACAAATTTCATGTCCTTTAATGTTATTGTGGGCATTGGATATTTTGTCCCAGCAATTACAAAGTAGCTAAAACAGGAGATTAGATCTGGAACCTGAGAACTCTTGTTTGTTTGTTGTTGTTGTTTAGTATGAGTCTACAGGGTCTCAGGGTCTCACTAAGTAGATCGGACTCGTAGTGATCCACCTGTGTTCAGCTTCCCAGGTGCTGGGATGATAGGCATATGCCACCACCCCCAGCCTGAGAAGTTTTATTTGGAGAGGTTAACCTAGAACCGTGGGCACTGGAGACTATGAGAGGGTATGGAAATAGAGGTCATCATTTTGAGAGTGGGGAAAGATGGCAGGAGGGCACTAACCTGATCCTTATTAGCTAAGCAGCTCTGTCCAAATTCCTGGCCTATTGAAATTGTAAGCATAAGGAAAATGATATGATTTTATGCATGCCACTAAGCTGAGGCATAGCTTTTTATGTAGTTCATAACTAGAAGACACAGATATTTATTTAACCTACTCAGAGAAAGCCACTGCTACCAGTTCCTTGTGTGTTCCATGAATAATAGTTTGTGAATGTACATCTTTTTCCTTTTAATATATGTTAATGTATTTGGTGCATACCAAACATATTGTTCTGTCTCTGTTTTGTTCATTTAACAGCTTATCTCAAAGATTATCCTACAAGTCAACCTATAGATCCTTGTCATTCTTCTTGTAACTATGTAATATATAATATTTATGGACATTTGGATGATTTATAATCCTTTAATTTTGTAAACAGGCTGTGATTGCTGATGGTGCCATATGTAGGTTTTTTTTTTTTTTTTTTGGCAGAACTGGGGAATTGAACTCAGTCCCTTGCACTTGCCAGGGAAGTGCTTATTCCACTGAGCCGCCTCCCCAGCCCCTGTTTTGTACCATTTCATAAGCTCCTCATGTATTTTTTTATATTTATTTTTTTGTTTGTACTTTTTATTATTTTTAAAGAATACAAAGTAATGATAGAAGAAAACAGCATTATACATGACACAAGATTTCACTAAACAAAGTAATAGGAATCCAACAATGGTTGCTGTATTACATGATGGTATGCGCAAATTAGTTTTTCAGATTACCAGGTATAAATGTATAAGTTTTGTTTAAAAAACAAACTAAGAAGTTATAAGAAATTCAAGAGAGGAAAAAAATCAGAGTAAACACAAAAATTATAAGCATTAACTGCTCCTTTCTTTTTTTATATTTATATAATTAGAATTCTCAAAGTAGAAAGGATATCATTTAAAGATTTAAAATTTCTGAATTTAGTTCAACTTATGATACCACATTTGCAAGAAAAATGAACCTTTTGCACAAGAAATTTAAATAAAATCATACCAAGATACACAAAAGTGAAATTGTCCAAAACTTATTATAAAGAAAAAATGGTTAAAGCATATACATAAAAATATTATCTATGAAAGAACAAAATTAAATAGCATCTTATTCCACATTAGAAAGAAAAAAAAGGACCAAGTGTGTAAGAAACTAGACTAATTAAAGGACTGAAAGAAAAAAATCTATCCTTTTTGAATTTTATACTTAGCAAACATACCTTTGAAAACTAAAAGTAAAATATTTTCTAGTTATACAAACTTGAAATATTTTAATACCTCCAGATGTAGCATATAGGAAATAACAAAGAACATAATTCAAAAGGCAAGAGAAATTGCAGTATGCTCCTGAATGAACAATAAAGAGCTCTCAAAGTGATAGTTACGCAGGACTATGTAAAATATATTAGATGAACCCTTATTTAAAAGGTCATTGAGGTCTCGGCCGCCGACATACCCTCCAGACTAAGGAAGACTCGGAGGCTTCGGGGCCGTGTGAGCCACGGCCATGGCCGCATCTGCAAGCACCGGAAGCACCCCGGAGGCCGGGGTAATGCTGGTGGCGTGCATCATCGCAGGATCAACTTCGACAAATATCACCCAGGTTACTTTGGTAAGGTTGGTATGAGGCATTACCACTTGAAGAGAAACCAGAGCTTCTGCCCAACTGTCAACCTTGATAAATTGTGGACATTGGTCAGTGAGCAGACAAGAGTAAATGCTGCCAAAAACAAGACTGGAGTAGCTCCCATCATTGATGTAGTGAGATCGGGCTACTACAAAGTTCTTGGGAAGGGAAAGCTCCCATAGCAGCCTGTCATCGTGAAAGCCAAATTCTTCAGCAGAAGAGCTGAGGAGAAGATTAAGGGTGTTGGGGGGGCCTGTGTCCTGGTAGCTTGAAGCTACTGGACAGGGGGCTCATTAAAATATTAACAAATGGAGAAAAAAAAAAAGGTCATTGAAGATTTCTATGAAACAATACCAATCTTATGTCAGGTTATATACGTATTTTTTTTTTCATATATGTGTGCATAAAGGACAGGGAAGAAGTAATATAAAGTCAACAGAAAATAGAAATATACTTTTAAAAGTTTCTAATACTAGGAGAAGATATCATATGATGTCTTTTCGATAAATTGTAATTCAAAGATATAGTATAAATCTTAAAGCAAAAATTAAGATTAAGCAATCTTCATGTATTAAAGATATTAAAGTCTCTGTGATATGTAATTAAAGTTACACATTAAAATACCTGTCTTTTTAGATAGCATTTGTTTCAAAGAATATGAAACTCTTTACATGTCAAATTGCTCAATCTTCTAAGTTTTCTGGATTTTATAGCCTTCTTATAGTTATGTAATATAGTAAAAAAATCCATCTATTCCTCGTGTATTAAGAATTTTTGACTGATGCTTTTTTAGAAGCTCTATTTTGAAAAATAAAGTTGATGTAAGCCCCTACATCTTAGATTTATTGATCAAGAGGGAGATAATCTGAACAGCACAGAGGAAGGTTAGTGAAAATGAGCTAATCTAGACAGTAATATGATTGTTAAATTTATAAAGGGGGGATATTTTCAGAATGAAGTGTGTTGCAGTAAGACACATTTTTATTTTCTGCCAAACGGGACACATATCTTCTTATCCAGGCATTCATTAATCAGACTGATTTGCCACTTATAATTGAAGGTTAAATCCAATGTGGTATATTGTGAAATGACCCCATTATTTTTTCAGATGTCTGTACTGCTTACATCTTTCTGGGAGTACATCTCTAAAAAGTACTGCTTTCATATGTATTTCCTTTCTTGTAAGCATCTTTAGGATCTGTGAATCTTGTACAACGCCTCGCTTTTCATGTGAAAAACAACAAAACTCTTGATTTGGAGTTAATGAAGGAGAAGAAGAATGTAGGGAATACAGAGAAAAAAAAATAACATTTTTGCTCCTGGGGAAGATTCATGTAGGCACAGTAATGCTGACTGATGACCAAGGCCTATTTGATGGTTTTAATTGTGCAGATTCAGTGTATAGTTATTACTCCAGTGTTTGCAGAGACTGAATAACGTGTGCCAACTCTGCCCTGGCCTCAGGTTGTGTTTTGAGCTTGGGAGGCTGACATAGGTCTTTGTTAGTTTCTACTTCCTGGAGTGAGCTTCTAAAGGACTTAGGACAAGCGGCAACAGCAGAGACTGAAGAATGACTGAACAAGGCTGAGTCACTGTGCACAGGTGACCAGTGCGGCAGAGGAAGACTCAGGAGAATTAGTGTCAGTAAGGATCCCCCATGCTGTGCTGTAGCATTAACTCTCCAGGGAGTCCAAAGAGAGTTACCATGTAGTCTGATTTCCACTTCCGGCAACTCTGAAGCATAGGTAATAAGTAGAAAGGAAGCTCTCCTCTTTGGTAGTTAAACTTTGGAAGTAGAACAATGAGAGCCCTGTTCCTTTAGCATTCCCCAGGCACCGTGCAATGGAAATCCAGTCTTCTCTGGATTTGTTCTCCAGGTGAGATGACTCTGGATAGGATTCCTAACCCCTTCTCAGTTGAACCAGCTTTGGTTTTCCCCTTGTGTTAGAGAAAGTGAATCCCACAGTCTTTAACTCACAATTGACAATAATGGCTTTGTGGACTCAGCTGTCCCTCCAGTGCTCACTCTTGGTGGAGGGTGAAAAGTGATAAGCTGGAAACTGAACCCATTGAGCTGGGCTTGGCTGCAAATCAATGACTCCAGGCAAACAAGCCTTATCAAATTTCATCAGATCAGTTCTAATCCCTGAGCTGTGTGATTTTTCCCAAGGCACAGTCCTTTCCCTCTCTCTAGAGAAACCTTGAGTGTTTAGGCAGGGAATTCCCCTGAGGGGCAATGTGTCACTAAGGAGCCTACATTTTGGTGATTGTTGACAGTGGCATTGGTTAGATAGTTTTAAAGACTCTAAAGGAGCTCAAGTTAACTAATTTTTATGAAAGTGAAGTAGGAAAAAGTAGAAGGGAAGGGGCAAATTTCCCAGACATTGAAGAAGAGATACAGTTAGTATTTGTCTGCTTATTATGTT
Source organism: Ctenomys sociabilis (assembly GCA_004027165.1). NCBI lineage: Eukaryota > Metazoa > Chordata > Mammalia > Rodentia > Ctenomyidae > Ctenomys > Ctenomys sociabilis. The sequence goes on from PVKA01000061.1 coordinate 43,499, forward strand.
ACTATTATATTTTTGTATCTGAACAAAGCCTAACAACTTGAAGTTAAAAATTTGGGCTTCTGTGGCTACCCAGATCATATCTCTGAATCTACGGTTTGTGTGGATAGGTGATGCATTTCAAGGAACTTTTAGAGTATGTGACTTAAAATTTAGCATAAAATAAGGTTCCCTTGGGAATCTCCATTTATTCCTACTTGATTAAGTGACACTGTGCATGAAGGAGAAAGATGGGTAAGAAACTGAAGATAAGGAATGGAAAGAAGATGTTGCAGAAAAAAGTAAGTTACAATATTTGTAAAGATTCGATACCCAAAGAGTTAATTTTATTTATTTATTTATTTATTTAAGCAGAACCAGGTATTAAACTCAGGCCCTTGTGCTTTGCAGGCAAGCGCTTATTCTACTGAGCCATCTCCCCAACCCCTGGAAGAGTTAATTTTAAAAAATCCTTCATTAACACAATACTGAAGTTAATGATAAAATCAAAGTCAGGGGACTGACACTGCCTGACTTTAAGACTTCCTGTAAAGCTACCGTAATCAAGACAGGGTGGCATTGGTAAAAGACAAGTAGATCAATGAAGCAGAACAGAAAACCCAGAAGTAGGCAACAAAAATATCCAACCTATCTTTGGGAAAAGAAAGGAGTTACAATTAGAAAAGTATAGTTTTTTTCTTCAACAAATGGCCGTGGAACAACCAGACATTCATATGCAAAACAAGGAACATTAATGTAGATTCTCTTAATATTTATGTTTTACTTTTTGATACAGGGTCTCATTATGGAGTTTGGGCTTGTGATCCTCCTGTCTCAGCCTCCCCAGTGCCGGGATTACAGGCATGGGCCCCATGCCCAGGGCTCCAGGGCAGCACAGCATGTGGTACTGGGAATTGAACCTTTGCTTGCCAGGCAGTCGCTTAATCTGCCAAGCTAACTCCCCAGCTCTGATTTTTATATTCTTAGTGGAGATTAACTAAAAATTAATGATGAACATAAATGTATAATGTGAAACAATAAGTGAGGAGAAAGTTTAGATGGCTTTGGGTTTGAGACCATACAATGTCAAAGACATAATCCATGAATGAACTGATAAACTAGACTTCACTAAGACTCTGTCCTTCTGCTCTGTGAAAAATGTGGTCAGGAAAGTGAGAGCACAAGGCACAGGCTAGGAGAAAATATTTGCAAAGGATATATCATGCTAAGGTCTGTCCTCCAAAATGCACAAATAAGCTTTAAAGCTGAAAAAGAAGAAAACAATACAGATTAAAAATTGGCAAAGACTTAGATGTCTCATGGAAGAAGAGATATTTATAATTGGTGTAAGTGTTTGAAGACATGCTCAATATCCTATGTTATCAGGGGCTGCAAATTAAAATACAATGGGGTCTAGGATGGATAAATCTAAAACACTGAAAACATCAAATGCTGATGAGGTCATGGAGCAGTAAGGACTCTCATTCACTGCTGGTGGAAATGCAAAGTGAGTGCTTTGGAAAACAATTGATTTTGTGCAAAAGTAAGTCTATGTAATCTAACAACGTCAATCTTCAGGATTTACCCTATAAGTTGAAAATGTGCCTATACAAAAATTTCCATAGAAATTAATAGAAGCTTTATTAAGAAATGTAAAAACTTGGAAGCCATCAAAATAACCTTCTAGACAGGAAAATACTACTTGGCCTTACAGAAAAATGAGCTATCAAATCATGAAAAGACTTCAGTTCATATTACTAAGTAGAATTCAGTCTGAAAAGGCTACATACCATGATTCAGACTGTATAATGTCCTGTACAAGGCAAACTATGGACACAGTAAAGAGATCACTAAGGTTAGCAAGGAGTGAGGGGTGAACATTTTTCAAAGCCCAAAGAACACCAACAAAACTGAGCTCCACTGTCAGCTATACACTGTAGGTGATAATGATGTATCAATATAGGTTTACTAATTGCATTCAGTTTGACACCCTGGTGGAGGGTGTTGATAATAGGGGGTCTGCTTATTTGAGACCAGCTTGGATTTGGGAAGTCTTTGTACATTTGGTTCAAGTTTTCTTCTAACCTAAAACTTCTCTAAAAATAGTCCATTATCTCCTCATGCCCCAAAATGTACTTAGGACATCAAATAGCAATTTCAGTTTTCTGAGACTTTATGGACTTTCCATCACCATTCTAGTTAAGGGTTCACAAGAGCAACAGGAAAACCACTGGAAAACCTTAGGAATATGAGTTAGGGAAGACAATAAGAAATTCATTGCTTTATTTGATCCAAGGAATATGGAGCTGCCTTTTCAGAAGAAAGAAACACATACATGGACTCTTTACTTCCTTGATTTTTGCCTGGGGACATAGTCTTATTAGGCAAAAGTAGGGGTGGATTGCTACCGGGAGAAATAAGCTTCTACTGGTGGTTGGTGTAAATCAAAGCCTTTGCATGATTATTGGAAGATAAAAATGTTACTACTAGGGGCTCCATAGGGGCTGTATTTGCATACATTACATATAATTCTGAATTCTTTTAATGGCCTAGTGAGTGTTTTAGCTGAGGCTCTGTGTGTTTAGGCTTTCTTTGTGTGGTTGGGGCTATAAAAGTTGCTTCTAGGCAAAGGATTGAGTTTAGGAGAAACTGGATGTCACCCCAAAGGAATGCTGGTCATGGGTGTCTTATCTATGGAAGGAAAGAAGTAGAGAAACACTGTAGAATCAGAAAGAAGATTCTAGTGATCATTAAAGCTGCAAGAGAGTTTCAAAGGTGGAAACTGGCCATCCCTGTGCACGGGTGCTCCTTGTGAAAAGCTCAACAGCTGATTGCGACTTGAGCTGCAGTCACCACGTTTACAGCTGGTACTCTGCCTCCATTTCTTGGGGTTAGATATGGTTTATGACAGTGAAGAACAAAGATGGCTTTGAGGTGGTAGAATCTACCTACATAGTGGGCTGCAGGCTACTGTAGGCACTGCTGAACCTGTCAGTCCAATGAGTGGCTGTGCAATTGATTGGATGGAGTATAACCAGGACAGGTCAGGATTCCTTGTGATACATTGTAAATGCTTGCTTTTTCTCAGGTATCCTGTAGACAAATTCTGCCACCTCTTAGATGGATCAAAGAATGTTGAAGATGGCATTTTTTGTAGTTAAAAAACCTGTTATGTATTTATTTGGTCCAGGGAATCACTATACAGCTCGGACTCATAGTGACCCTCCCGTCTCAACCTGCAGATGGCCTTTAAAAGGAATGTGTCTACATTTGAGCCATTCTGTCTGTTGAGTATATTGAATCATGAAGAGGACTCTGGTAGAATGTGATCTCTATATGGTAGAATGATTTGGGCTTTTCATGTCCTGAATGTTCTGGCTGATCCCTTTCTTCAACAAAATACAACTGCTTTAGAAATAGAGCCTGAGCAGGTCTTGTGGTCATGTGGATGAACATGCAGTTACCCCTTTTGAGAACACCCAGTCTTTCTTACCTTACCAACCAGGGGAGATACCTTGGCTGTTGATTCGTGGGAGGCTCAGGCCTCAGCTTGCCACTCTTCCTCTACAAGTGCTGACTTGGATGATAGCATCAGCCTTTCTGCCCCAGTCCGCTCTGTATCTCTCAAGGGGACAGTTGATGATTTTAACATTTAGAATGAATTTACACACAATCATTGTACATATTTATGGTGTATAGGATGACAACTAGATACATATACACATGATCAAATGATTAAATCGGGATAATTAGCATCTACATGTCCTAAAACAGTGGTAGTGAACCTATGGCACTGTGCTATTTTTCTTTGAATATGAAAGATGTTAATGTATGAATCGCTTTTTCTAAACCAAAACCTCCGTATTCAGGTTTAATTGAAGGGTAGACACTGCATTAAATAAGTGGCTTTTGGGCTGCAGTTTGGGCACTCATCTCTAAAAGGCTCAGCATTATTGTGACGAAAAGCATTTATTATTTTTTTGGGTTGGTGACCTTTAAATTCCTATGTTCTACTTCTTTATAAATACAGGGAATGGTTTAGTTGTAAACCATTGCCCTGTTATGCTACAGAACGCTAGAACTTTTAAAAACTATTTATTCACTTATTTATTGTGCAGTACCAGGGATTGAACTCTGGACCTTGTGCTTGCCAGGCAGGCATTCAAGCCACTGAGCTGTCTCCCGTCCCTTCAACACTAGATTTTATTTCTATTTAACTCTACTTTGGTACCAGTTGTTCAGCCTTCTTCTATCCTACTCCCTTTTTATCCTCTAGTGACAACTGTTCTACTCTTTTACAAAATCAACTTCTTCAACTTTTGCATATGAGTGGGAATATGTGGTACTTATCTTTCTGTGCATATGTCCTTTAGTTCCATGTGAATATTTTTCTGAGCATAACACCCTTTAGTTTTAATTTCATTCTTCTTTATGGTTGAATAGTATTCAATTGTGTATATGTGCACCACACTTTCCTTACCCGTTCCTCCACTGAAGGACTTGTCTGTTGATTTCATGTGTCAGTTATTGTGAATAGTAACACCTCTGTATCAATCTTCCTTCCCTGAGAATCTATCCCAGTTCTCAAGGAAATAAAATATGGATGATATGAGCCATCCACAGATCTGTCTTCCTAGAGTTTAAGAAATTGGAGTGGGACAGGGAGCAGCTGAGAAAAGTACAACTAAACAGACCCCAAGTCAGAGTCCAAATAATCACAGCATTGATAAAACAAGTAGCGATTCAACCACTAAGCATCAGGAGTGATTTGCAGTTAGCAGTAATTTGGGATTGGGTGGGGCATGTTATAAAAATGATAATCCTCTCTTCTTATGTGGAGCAGACTGAACAATCAGGTCCTGTGAGGTGATGGAGGGGTAGCATCCCAGTGATAGGCTCTGAGGCTGAAGGCCATGGCCACAGCTGATGCCCCCTAGCTCCCTCTCTTCCACCCTCTTGATGCCACAACTGAAAGTAGGGAGGTCGGCACAGAGAGCTCAGAAAAGTTTTAGAATGCTTCCTTTCATCTTTGTATGATTGTTCTTTCTCTTTAAAATAATAATAAAAAAAAAACCCAACTATAAAACAGATAAACAACTTTTTTCTGAAGGGAAACCTGTTTCTACTTTTAGATGCTACCTGTCCAACTCTGAATTCTGACCACCTATAATGTCAAATATTAGGTGCGTTTTCTGCCACTACACTGGAAATACCTGCGGCCAGGATATTCACAAAGAGGTTTATTCAGCTCACCGTTCTGAAGGCTGGGAAGCTCAAAGTGGGCAGCTGTATCTCAGGAGGGCCTCATAATGTACCATCAAAATGTGACATGAATGGAGCAGAAGGGCAGAGGCACTGCAGATGAAACAAAACACGAGGGTCAACCTCCCTTTGTAACAACCTGCTGTCATGATAACTAGTCCAGTCCACACCAGTGAGAACTAATGATCTCAAGACAGCGGTAACCCATTCATGAGGGATCTGCTCTGAAACACTGCCCACCAGGTCTAACTTCTCACCACTGTCCTGCTGAGAAATTGGCATCAGTGAGTTTACATGAGGACTGACGATACTGAGCCCATAGCAGATGGCTTCCGTACAGACTAATTGATGATCTTAAGACCAGGAATAACCTTGAACAGATATGTCCTTTTAGAATGAGTAATATATTTACACTGGTTTAGTAAATCTAATGAATGCTCAGAGTCATTAAGAGAGAAAGTTTGAGGGCTGGGGAAATAGCTCAGTAGAATAAGTGCCTGCCAGGCAAGTGCAGGGTCCTGAGTTTAATCCCCAGTACTGAGAAGAGAGAGAGAGAGAGAGAAAGAGAGAGAAAGAGAGAGAGAGAACATTTGAGATTTAATGAGACCCTTTTACTTTGTTGGATACAAACAGCTAAGGATTGTAAAAGAGAAAATTTTTTATAGAGTAGCAAAAGAACTGTCTAAAGGATATTCAAATTCTATTTGGGAATAAATAAAATTAAGCCTTTGATTGATGTTCCCCAAAGTATGTTTCATAGTCTAGTTACTTTTTGTTTTGAGATTTTTATGTCAGGAACATCATTACACTTCTCTGGGCTCCTGTAGGAGTGAAAAACCTAGAACAGAAGCAAAACCTTTCATTCTACAAACAGAAGAAAGCCAAACCTAACCTGACTGAATTCCTGCTACTTGCCAGAATCGTGGCAGACCCGGACTGCAGATTTCATTAAGCCATTCCACAGCAGCTGCAGGAATGGGTGTCACCCTTGTCTTACAGGGAAGCCACATAGCTAGCAAATGGACGGCCCTGCCCCTAGAGCCCTTCCCCGAGAGGAAAGATGGTAAGAATCTTCAGGGAGAGGTCATAAGCTAGAGGTAAGGGTAAAGTAGTTTCCATAGGTACAAATTTCCCTATTTATGGATTTGCATAGGACCAGTTCTCTCCTGCAATATAAAATCTGGAAACAATGTTTCCAGGCCTGCAAGGGCTGCCCATTTGAAGCTTGTTTGCATCTCCATCAGGTGCACGTTTTCCAGCATTATGAAAAGCAATAGCAAGTTGTTTTGCCAGTATTCAAATATGCATTGGGCTCTTTCATAATACTTCCCAAGGCCTATCTAAGTATTGCTATTTATTGGATTGTGGATTTTCATATCTGTTTAATGAGTGAGATCATTCCATAATTCCATTTTTAAAAATCATCCTTTTGGGATTTTGGTGCTCATTAAGCATGCATAGTAGTGCATAATCATACAGTACCATTCATTTTAATGGTATTTGAAGTTGGAAAGGCACACAGGTTAGTGTCCCCAAGATTCTTTTATAGAGAGCTCTTTCTGGTCTGCTATTTGTTTCTCAATAAAATTACTAAAAGAATATATTCCCAACTTTTTAGAGTCAATATTAATATTGCCTTACTTCATATAAAAGTAAGAACCTGGTATGTACACATGTAATATTACTACCCACCTTCCCCTATGCCATTTATGCTTTGCTTGTCATATGAGTCCTGTGTTCATATAAAACCCCCACTAGGATGTTAGAGCATTTGCTCCAATCTCATTTTATTTAAAGTTTGCAATCTTAGGCACTAGCCTAACCAAAGTTTTTGGGACAAGAGTGAAAACCAAAGCCTTGTTTATACCTCCAGTGGACACCTTGAATCTGAAACTTTCCTTGGGTCTTTATAAATCATTGATGAGCCTGTAGGTATTTATGGAATACCCAGCTGCGGGCTCTCACCAGGTTTGTAGGCTTTCAGTGAGGTTTTCCATCTCTTCTGAGTTAAATTTCAGTAAGCATATGAGCCTTCTCTTCTCAAATGAATTCTCTGTATTTCTTCATGCAAAGTCAAATAGTTATGACATGTAAGTTATTGAACACTGGAATCAAGCTGTACATAAAGTTAATCTTTTTGGTTTTTATGTTTCTTTCTGACATGATAGCCTATACCTTTGCCATTTTTAGTACCTGTTTTTCCTAGGAGTAAATTGTCTTCTCCCATGTGGTAGTTTTTATATCTGGATCAGTGATTTCAGAATATTTTCTTCCTTCTTTCTGTCTCCAGATTTATGATGCTTGTGATGGTTGCTTTTGAATTTTTATTCTTTGCCCCTTATTTCTTGCAGAGGTTATTTTCCTATTTCTTCGGGGAAAGCTGATGAACACAAGCATAACACTAACGCTGCCAAGCAGCTATATGGCTTTCGGTCAGCCACTTAGTTTCTGTAGATTCTAGTTTATGTGAAATTATCTAGAACTCCATTCATTACTCTCCTGGTTGCTGGAACAAAACACCCTATACTCACACCTTGTGGCAAGGATTGGCTCATGGTTCCAGAGGCTTCAGGCAATAGTCACCTGGCTCCACCACAGCAACACCATGGCGGGAGGACAGGATGGAACAGAACTGCTCGCCCCCTGGGGGTTGGGGAAGCCGAGCACAAGGGAAGGGCACCAAGGAGCAATATGCCCTCTAAGAAATCCGCCTCCTCCAGTAGGGCCCTGCCTCCTAATTGCATATTCAGTTATGATAAGCATCAGTGGATGATAATGCCCCAGGATCCAGTCACCTCTCCAGGCAAGAGTGTTAATACAGTGGTGTTGACAATTAGGGATAAGTAGCACTCCTTCTAGTTGCAGCATTCTGTGTCTTTGTGACTGGATTTATACCTGTAGAGGCATAGGAAGGCTCTACAGAGACGGGTTGAAATTGGTACAGTGTACATGTGCACACTCAAGTACACACACACGTATACACACGTGCACCCTTCTTTTGTCATGCTCAGATAACTCTGGCTTTGATTACTCCAACTTTTAAAAGCTGGTCCCATATAACTCCTGATCTCACCCACATCAGTCTGTGTGTTCCTTACTCTTCACATGCTGCTTCAGAGTTATGTCCTTGAATTTATCTTATATCTATTTCAGCTAATGGTCACCCTCCTAGCTCTGCTGCTGGCCCCCTACTTACCTCTGCCTGCTGTAACCTGTGACCTCAAGCAGCTTTCTTTTTTTTTTTTTAAAGCAGGTTTGGCCCACCCTGAGGGCTAGCAAGGCATGTGGTGCCAGGAATCGAACCTCAGTCCCCTGCTCCTGCCTAAGCTTGCCTAAGCAGGTGCTTTAGACTGCTGAGCTATCTTGCCAGCCCCCAGCTTTCTTTCCTAATTCTTTTACCAGACCCTCTTTTTCTTCTTTCTTTTCTTTTCTTTTCTTTTCTTTCTTTCTTTCTTTTTTTTTTTTTTTTTTTGTATTTTAGAGAAGTGTCTACAGGGTGTTCAGGGTCTCACTACTAGATCAGACTCATAGTGTTTCTTCTGTTTACAGCCTCCCAAAAGCTGGGATTACAAATGTGTGCCACCATGCCCAGTTGCAATGGCTGTCTCAGCCTGACTTGGGGGTGGGGCCAGCATGGCAGGCCCAAGGATTGAACCCCCAGCCCCTGTGCCTGCTTGAAGGTACTTTAATCTACTGAGCTATTTGGCTGGCCCAAGACCCTCTTTTTAAAAATGGTCTCATATCCACTGGTATAGTGAACTGGTGCTCTGCCATGCCTGTAGCTGTTTCTCTTGTATGAATGAACATGACTGCATTTTTGGTTGCAAGATTCCTCAAGAAAGGCCCTTGGAATAATGAGAAAGATTATGAATTTAGTATAGTAAAGAAGGGAGATGGGACAGATGAAAGATGAAATTATAAATTAGGTTAAGTTTGTTTTTAGAGCTCTTCTATATCCTTTTTGGATTCATTTCTCTTCTTTGGCATTCCACATCTCTGGTATCTAGGGCTCATGTTACCCCTTGTCTTCTTAGGAAATACCACTGGCTCTTTCATGAACTCTGCTGGACTGTCATGTCTGACTCTCCCCTCCAGTCAGGCTGACTTTTACTGTGTTCACTGCTTAAGAGCTGTATCCTCTACTGGCCAATCAAGAACTATCCACATCAGGAGCTGACAGTGGTTTAAAGAGCTTCCTTTCCTGCATAATATGGCAGAAGAGGAAATGAAAGGAATTGGAAGGTGTAGGCTTGACATCAAGCTTTTCTGCCTTCTGTTCTGTGAACCTGACCAGGTAACTTACCTTCTCTCGAGTCTCAGTTTTCTTTTCCTTAAAACGAGGGATAAATATATTTTCATGGGGTTGTTGCATGGATGTGTAGATATTTGGAAGTAAAAATTCTTTGTAAGTACTGTGTAGTAAAATGGTTTTTCCTTGAAATATAAAAATACTTTTTGGCTTCACCATTGGGAAAGAGGTGAAGTCAACTGAAAAAAGAGAATAGTATGTTGAAGCTGCTTCTTTAATTTTTTTTTTTTACTGAGTAATGAGGCAGAAATATGATAAAATATAAATAGGAAAGTTGAATAAGAGTTGATAAGTGGAAAATATTAGTTTGGGTGAAGATCTCTTCAGCTGTTTATCAGAATTCTGGAGAAATGAACCACTCAGTTGAATAACAGGTCGTACTTACTGGATGTGTATTACATGCCAGGTGTTTATATATAGTGCCTTTATTTTTTGAAGAAATGTAATAATTACACAATAGGAAAAAGCCACTCAGAGGGGAGTAATTTCTAGAAAGTTGCATTGCTAGGGAAGTGGCCACCTCTTCCCAAACTCTGCTGTGATTGACTATAAAGCCTGTGTTCTTCTCACCAGGTTGCGTCATTGTGCTGCACTGGGAAGGCTCTGGTCCAGCTAAGGAGCCATGTGCCACCCAAGGTATCTGGCTCTCCTTTAGGAAATATTCAAAGAACAAAGAGGAGCAACTTCCAAAATCATTTGAAATTGATTGACCTGAAGACCTCTGGGCTAGGCTTCTTAGAGCTGTGCTTGGGCTGAGAAGTTGCCCCAGAACCGGGTCCTCTGTGGAGAGAGAATGTGCTTTGGCAAGTCTGAGACCATTCAGTGGTTTGTACCCTAAATTATAAGCAGCTAGGGCCAGGGCTATGGCTCAGTGGCACAACGCCTGCCTGGAAAGTGCAAGGTCATGAATTTAATTCTCAGTACAAAAAAAGAAAAAGATATACCATGACACTATATAATTGTTTTATGTTGGTGAAATTCCCATTTGACTGGTAGTTAAGGCCTCATGTGTCTGAGATGTAAGAATACTTTATAGGTGAGCATAGAACTGAATAAGGTACTTTTTGTGGCAAATGTAATAGCCTAGTATCCTAGTCCAGAAATCACCAAAGTGGCCACCTCTTCTTCCACTCCTACTGAATTTCAATGGAGTCCTCATTTTCCCGGGGAAGGATTTTGGGTCCTGGGGTAGCCTTGTTCCCTGGTCGTCATTGGCACTGAGGCAGTATTTGAAGATGGCCACAATGATGGGAGCAGAGGGTGAGAAGGAAGTAATTTATTTACTTGGTAAAGAAAATACCTTTGGGCAACATACTATTCTCTTTTTCCAAATTACTTGACCTCTTTCCCAATGGTGAAGCCAGGGTAATTTATTTGATTGTTTAAAACTTTGATTACACTTGGACTAAACCAAAGCCCCAATTCCCTACTAAATGGAAAATGTTTGGTTTGGCTACCTCCAGAGTTTCCCAGTGTTCTCTTTGATTTCCTCAGATAGGGAACCAGAATTAGAGGCTGTCAAGGAAAGGAAAAGATGGAGTTCCAAACTGAACTGCCCAAAGCAGAGTTCAAGTTCCTTGGAGAATTTGCATCCTTTAGTGATTTGATTGTCGGCACCACGCTGATGCAAATGGCATACACAGATTTTCACCAGGAGCCAGAGGTTGGAGGAGGAGAGGAGCTTGTGAACTTCTAGTCTTGAGGGAGATCCCTCCTTTGGGAAGGATATTTTGACTTCTGAGGTTGTGTTGAAAGGTGACCTGCCCTATTTTGGTCAAGGTTATCATTCTATAGAATAGGAATGACAGACATTTATTGCTTGAATGCCATGATGGGTTGAGGGGAAGGTTTAAACAGGCAGGAAAACAGGAAGCTACCTATCACATATGTACTAGAATTGTCAGATGTTTTCTTCACTGATTCATTTACACAGTGCACTGAGGAAAATGAATCCACAAGAAATGGGCTCAAACCTACGGTGGGTGCCTGAGACAGTGGGTAGGTGGTGCTGAAACCAGAGTGCCTTCTGCTTTTCCTACTTCTCCATCTCAGCTGGGCCAGTCCTTAGGAGACCCACAACCTGATCAGGGATACCTCTGCCTATCCTAGAAAAAGGAGAGGACTTGACTCCAGGGATGATGGTCAGGAGAGTCTCATAGTCTGACTTCCTGGGTCGCCAAATGGCCAGATTTCCAGGGCTTTCTGAGGTTGCTCCCACATGCCTGGGGAGAGCCAAGCAAGGACTTCTTTAAAAAGAAAGGGAAAACAAAAGAACCTAGTGTAGCAATTTTAAGTAGAACAAAGCCCACACATTTCCAATAGCTATTGAATTGGAACAAAACCAGATCAAAATAGTCTCGGTCAACTAGCATCAAGTCAGTATTTCCTTTGGGTCAAGTCTGTTACCACAAGGAAACACTACTCAGAGCTCAGGTGCTTTCTGAGGCTCGGAACTTGGTCCCAGAGGGAGGTACAGCGAAGGAGGTGGGGACCAGGCTGAGACAGCCGCAGGAGCAGGGGCTCTGTCTGGGGTTCAGACTTGTCCTCTGTGATGCGAGGGTGTTGCAGTGATTCCATGATGTTCACACTGAAACAGAATAAATCAAGAGCAGCGGAAAGAAACTTCAGAAGATATCTTTGGGAAATCCCAATGTGTAGAAATAATAACAGCAGAGCTGCTCACGGTGATGTGGCAGTCAGTAGCTCCATAGGTCCAGAATACAGTACCAAAACAACAGTTGTATTTAATGCACCTTGTACTTTTCTAAACTGTTTCTTTGTAACAGCTCATCTAATACACTCATCCTTCTAAGGGGCATACCTTTATTAAGTTTACATTGTAAACTCAACTCATCTTGAGTTTACATTGCAGGAGGGCATACAGGGGGTGAGTGGGGTGCTGATGATTCAGGCTCTATGGGCGAGGGCTGGACTCGCATTGCTATTCTGCCCTGTCCTCCTCGAGTCTGGGTGCCAGTCTGAATTGGGTGCCAGGGACACCACATCCAAAGGGAATGAATCAGAAACTGGCAGTAGTGACTCCAGGGCTCTCTTTAGAATTCCTGGTGTAACTGGCAAAATAGAAGTTAGGCCTTGAAGCCCAAGAAGACAAAATTTGGGCTGGGGAGATGGCTCAATGGTCTAAGCACCTGCCTGGTAAAAGCAAGGACCCAGGTTCGATCCCCAGAACCACATGCGTACCAGCCACTGAAACTAGGCGAGTGGTACATGCCTGTAATCCCAGTGCTGGGGAGACTGAGACAGGAGGATCACTATGAGTCTGAGCTGCGTAGTGAGACCCTGTACCAAATGAATAAAAAAAATAAAGATTTAAAAAAAAAAAAGAAGACAAAATTCTATAGTTTCCTTTGTCACTGTCCAGTCTCTGGTGACAGTTTTATTCCTTACAAAGCAAGTCACAAGTTGAGAGCACAGGCTTCCTCAGCAGTCACTAGGACCACTAAAAATGTCCTGCCTATAGTGTAGTAGGTGAAATTCTGAGACCAAATGATTCAGTATACTGTACTGTGAGCCAGGAGGGAGTCATTGCTTTTGTCATCTAATTTTAAGAGCTTTTCTATGCGTCCCAAGAGGAGGCCTGGCTCAGACATTCACAAAAAGAAAGGGATAGAGGAACATGAACTAAATGACAGTGAAAAGTGCTTTGTCAACGTGACAGTCTTAAAAAATAATTTTCGAACATATTTTGAAGGTCATTATGATAGCCTTGCAACACATCTCTAATTTTTATGTAAGAATTAAATCTTTCTCCACTGTTGGTGGGAGTGCAGACTGGTGCAACCACTATGGAAATTAGTGTGGAGGTTCCTCAGAAAACTAAGATTACAGGTCTCATTTGACACAGCTCTTCTCCCCCTGGGTATTTGTCAAGAATAATTAAAAACATCATACCACAGCAATATATGTGCACCCATGTTTATAGCAGCACAATTTGTTATAGCTAAATCTTGGAAACAGCCCAATTGCCCATCAACCAAGGAATCAATAAAAAACATGTGATATTTTTATACATTGGAGTATTATTCAGCTATAGAGAAAGATAAACTGGAAGCTTTTATTGGTAAGTGGTTGTATCTAGAGACCATACTTATGAGCAAAATAAGTCAGACACACATGTCTCCCTGGTGCCAGAGCCTGAAAGGGTAAATAAAATCCAAAAGATACAGTAGATACTATGAAAGGTAAAGAAACTGCTCAAAAGAAAGGAACAACTGGGATGAGGAAAAGAAGAAAGAAGGGGGAAAAATACACACACACACACACACACACACACACACACACACACACATACATATACATATATACACACACACATATAGGATACCTTGGACAATTTTACTGGTGATTTCTACTGATCTATTGAACAGTTAGTGCTTAAATTTTTTGGCCAATGTTTTGGGCCAATTTTGTATCCTTGTATCTGGTAATCTGTGCAATTAATCTGAAGATAATGATCTGCAATATAACAATTATTGAATTCCTGTCATTTTATTTAGTGAAATTCTGTATGATTTTTTTTTTTTTTTTTTGTTTTGTTCTTTGATTTGTGGTCTCATTACACAGTTTGGGCTAGTAGTGATCCTCCTGTCTCAGCCTCCTCAGAGCTAGAATTACAGGCATGCACCACCACATCTGGGGCTGGCACAGCATGTGGTACTAGGGATTGACCTCTGGATTTTGTGCTTGCCAGGCAGGTGCTTATACCACTAAGCTATCTCCCCAGCCCAATTTTTAAGACTTTTTTATTCTCTTAAAAGATATATAAGGGCCTAGGAGATAGCTCAGCAGCATAAACACCTGCCTGGCAAGTGCAAGGTCTCAAGTTCTATCCCTAGTACCAAAAAAAAAAAAAAAAAAAAAAAAATCAGTGCAGTCAAATAAACATTACTTAAACAGCTTGAGGATAATGGCTTAACCACACAAAGTCATCTTCCCAGATAGCACTTTCACCCGTTTGACTGTGGGAAATCCTTTGCAGTTGCCTTCTTCACTCCCCCTCCCCAGTCCTTTCAGGAAGTGCTCAGGTTATACCCAGCAGAGCTAAAAACCTATGAATGGAGGTGACTTTAATGTTGCCACATAGCTTCAAGAATCTGGGGCCTGAAATCACAGCGCCAAATGAGCATCAGTACCCACGGTCCCTGTTCAAGGTAGCACCACTGCGTGTAGAAGGACCTGGAGCTACCTCCTGGTGGCAGTGGATGGGCCTCTGGGGCTGTGTGCTCTGGGGGATCCTTTTGGGATGGCACTGGTTGAAAAGTTTCTGAGAGTTTTCGTTCACTTGGGCTCCCTGGGCTGTTCTAAATCACAGACCATGCGCCTATTGGTAGATGAGCAAGATGTGTATGGTGATGTTGTGCTATGATGGTATCTTCTTACTTTTATTTTTCTTGTCAGTATATTTTCCCTAGTGTTCATTTATTTGAGTCCTCTGTGCAGCTCTTCACTTTTTTTTTCTTTCTATACTTAGGACAGTGTCTACAGGGTCTCACTACTTAGATCAGACTCATAGTGATCCTTCTGTTTTCACCCTCCCAAGTGCTGAGATTCCACGCATGCGCCATCACGCCCAGCCTCTGTGCAGCTCTTGAAGACAGCCATGTCTACTAGGTAATGACTAAGAGTTGGTTGATATAGATTTTTTTCTTTTTGCATAATATTCCATCAACTATGCTCTCTAGATAGCTGTAGTCTCATGAGTTTTAGTGAATCTGTAGATTCCTGCAGCCATCCTGATGGTCCAATTTTAGAGCATTTCCATTATTTTTGAAAGTTGCTTCTTGCTGGCTTTCATTTAATGCCCACTTTCACCCCCACCGTCAACCAAATGCGCTTCTGTTATTTTGTCTCTGTAGACTTGCCTTTATTGGAAATGTTATATAAATGGGACTCAACAACAACATGTATTGTCTGTGTGTCTAGCTTCTTTTGACCTTGTCTAATGTTTCTTGAGGTTTATCACTATTGTTGTATATATTAGAGCTGGTGAGATAGCTCAGCTGTCTAAGCACCTGCTTAGGCAAGTGCAAGGACTGGGGTTTGATCCCTGGCATGACATGCTGTGCTGGGCCCTCATCTCAGTGCGCGAGCCAGCCACCAAGACTGGCCATGGTGGCACATGCCTGTAATCCTAGGGCTGGAGAGGCTGAAACAGGATGATTGCTACAAGTCTGAGCTGTGTAGTAAGACCCTGTACCAAACACATGAAAAAACTATTATTGTGTATATTAATGGTTTGTTTCCTTTTCTTTGCTATGTAGTACTCCAATGAATCAATATACTCTTCTGTGTTCAGTGTATGGACAGATGGACTATTTTAAGCTCTTGGTTATTATGGATAATGCTACTGTTAATACTTGTACATAAGTCTTCTTGTGGACATTGTTTTCATGTTTCTTAGAAAGATACTCAGGAGTGGAATTTCTGGGCTATGTGATAAATTTATGTTTAACTTTTTAATTTGAAAGACAAGAGTTTTAAAACTGGTGGGTAGAAGAGCTACAATAATTAATAGTTTACATATTGCTGTCTTTTTAGTAGTTACTCAGAGTACAACATGAAGGCAGGATTTCTTGTCCAAACAATATTAACACAAAACTTTATTTTCAATAAAGTAAGAGAAACTGGCTGTATAAACCATCTCACAATCTTGTGTATAAATATATATGTCTTCCCTTTTTTTCCTTTTCCTATCCCCCTCACAGTTTGTCTTTCTTTTGAACAGTTTCTTCCCAATTCACAATGTCTACTGTACATTTTGGATCTTATTTACTTGTTCAGTTTCTCAAATGAGTGAGACAATACAGTGTTGACACACGTGGGTCTGATTTATTTCACTTATGAATATGGTTTCGAGTTGTATCCATTAACCTAAAAAGTCTCCAGTTTACACTTCTTTATAGCTGAATAATACTCCATTATACTAAAAAAATACACCTTTTAAAAAAAACCACAATATTTTTATCTATTTCTTGGTTGACAGGGGTTTAAATTGCTTCCATTTTGAAGTCTGAGCTGCTAAAATCATGCTGCTATAATGAGCTATGAAACCATTTTCCAAAGTGACTTTGTCATTGTTCTGCTAGCAATGTCTAAGGGTTCTCTTTCTTCCTATCCTAGCCAGTACCTGGAATTGACAGTTTTCTTCATTGTAGACACTTGTGTGTGGGTAGTGTTATCTCATTATGATTTTACTTTGTCTTTCCTTAATGACTAATGGTGTTCCACATCTTTGGTGTGTGTGTGTGTGTGTGTGTGTATGTGTGTGTGTGTGTGTGTGTGTGTGTTTATAATCTGCCCTGTGTTACTTCAGCAGCACATATACTAAAATTATAGACTTTTTTTGTGAAATGTCTATTCAACTCTTGACCATTTCAAACTGAGTTTTCATCTTATTCTATTTGTTTCTTCTTGAGACAGGGTCTAACTATGCAGTTCAGACTGGCCTCGAGCTCACTTGGTAGCTCAGGCTGGTCTTGAACTTGCAATGATCCTCCTGCCTCAGCCTCCTGAGTGCTGGAATTACAGGAGTGTGTCACTACACCCAGCAGAGTATCCAGCTTATTATTTGCAAGGCTCTTATAATTTATTAATAAGATTTTTTTTTTTTTTTTAGTGGAACTGGGGATTGAACTCTGGCCCTTGCGCTCACCAGGGAAGCGCTTATTCTACTGAGCCATCTCACTGGCCCCAAGAATTTTCATCTTATTATTAAATTATAAGAGCCTTCTATATAACTGGGACACAAGTTTTTTATCTGATGACTTACAAATATTTCTCCCAGTCTGTAACTTACCTTTTGATTTTATTTTTTGTTATAGAAAATAATTTAATTCAATATTAGGAAGCCCTCAGGAGATAGTAAAGATGAGGAAAAAAGGAGTTGGAAGCTTTGGGGGTATTCCTGAGAGCTGAGGCCTTCAGCTCCCTATGTGTGCCTGCCCTTGTCCTTCAGGGTGAGGAAGGCTGTATCCTCATTTGTGCTGGTGGTTGCTGGCTATGACTGAGGTCAGAAGTCCATTTAGTAGGCTTCTCTGCTCTGGCTTTTGCCAAGGTGGTGATGGCAGTGTTCCCATAGGGCTGCTAGCCACTAACCAGGAAGTAGGTCTACATGTGTCAGCCCATCTGGGTTCTCCACGTCCTTGACAGAGGACATGGCAGTAAGGAAGTGTGGGCACTGGGGCCAGGAAGACAACCAGAGCCGATCAACCTTGCGTGATGCCAGGACCTTCCATGCTCACATGGCTTCCTGGCTTCATTTCCTTAATGGCAGTCCTTGGAGGAGCAAATTTACATTTTGGTGAAGTCCATTCTATCAATTTTTTTAATTTTTTTTTTTTATTTTTTAGTGGAGTATGGCTTTGGTGTCATATCCAAGGAAATCTGTCCTGAGTTAGGACTCAGGGCTATAGAATTTCTCTAACTTTCCTCGCTTATTAAAAGCTCTCATTAAAAGATACCATGTGCCAAGCACTATGTGAGGGCCTCTGGCAAAAAGGGGCATAAAACACTCTCTGTGTACTAGGACATTTCAGTAGGTGCCAGAGGTACACGCAGGGAGGCATTTCATTTCTTTTACACAGTGCTTCTAGTTGGGGCAAGTAGGAAGAAGCTCAGCTCCTTCAGAGGTGGCAGAATAAGCAGCAGTCAATTCAGGGACGGCTTGACAAAGCTTCTCATGACCAAAATCCTCCGCAGAGGATTCTAGGAGGGTATGGCTAAAGGATTTTGGAAAGTATTTAAAGCAAGTATTTCCTGGGATGAAATTAGGCAGAAATCCTCTAGTGGTTTTTATTAGCAGAGCTTTCTTTCTTCAGTCAAAAGGGGACAAAGGGCCTTAATGATAAAAAATAAAAGTGAATCTACAAGTATAACAGAGTGGATGTTGGCCCATAATTGTCTGTTTTGAATATCCACATTATGAGCAGTTTAGGTCAAAGATCTGTCATCTGTCTTCCTGCTTTTTGAAATATCAGGGATGTATATGTGTGGACAGCAGTCAAGATTGGTCTTTCTGGAGGCTGGGAGTGATGCTGGAACTCTCATTCCTAGCATAAGGCTGGTGACCAGGAGGTGTCTGTTTCAGTGGCCACATTAAGGTTTGGTTCATAAGTGGCTGTTACTTGGCAAAGAGGTGTTTTATCATGGTGTTTACTTTTGTTGCTATCCATAAAAAAAAAAAAAAAAAAAAAAAAAAAAAAGGAACAAACTTCTTACAGAGCAGTCTTGCCTTCAAGGCCTATTCTGAGGTGGATCTGGCAAGAGGGTAAAGAGAGAGGCTCAGGTAGTTCAAAGTCAGAATTTCAGGGGTTAAAGAGATATCACTAGGCTCTAGCCACTCAAAACTGTGGTCTGGGACCACACTATGGATATCTAGCCACACGTCCAGAAAGTACGGTAGGAGGGCAGACCTTTTGCCTATACTTCTTGAGATGTTATTTTTTTTTAAACAGTTTATTATTATTATTATTATTTTATTATTATTCTTTTTTGTCTTTTTTTAAGACAAGGTCTCATTATGCAGTTCAGGCTGGCCTTAAGCTCACTTTCTAGCTCAGGCTGGTCTTGAACTCACAACAATCCTCCTGCCTCAGCCTCCCGAGTGCTGGAATTACAGGCATGCGCCACCACGCCCGGCTCTTGAGATGTTATTAGAGAAGAAGAACCTACCTTTTTCTTGGATGCCCAAATGATTCACAAGCACTTTCAGGTATGTGAATCAATGGTCAAGTCCAGTGCTTCTGGAATCCTCTATAAATATCCTGGCCAATTGGTCATCTTCACTCTGCTTAAGAGTTCAGGGGACAGATAGTCAAGGTCATTCAGCAGAAGTGAATGATCCTTTTATTTTTCCTTTTAGATCAGGCTGATTAGGCAGACAAGTAGGCATAAGTGGATAAATTGCTGTGCTCCAATTTGCAAGGGCAGGTCAGCTGTTTCAGTTGCTCCTTAAAAAGCTCATCTTTATAGCAAACTGCTTAAAATGTTTATAGGAAATAAGATGATGACTTTGGTCCGATTCTGTGCTCACTTAGCTTCCTTCCATAATATATATCTTTTAGGAAGATGTAGTGCTGTTGTCTAGGAGTGTGGTTAATGCAAATGGTCATCAATTATTCTGAGTACTCATTGTTTAAAATGTCACACACCTGCTCTTTTTCATGCAGGATGAACAAATTGATGTTAGCAGTGACTTTCAAACTCCAACATGGGTCACAATTACTGGGAAACTTATCAAAATAGATTGCCCATGGGGCCAGGGAGATGGCTTAGTGGAATAAGCGCTTCCCAGGCAAGCGCAAAGGCCTGCGTTCAATCCCTGATGCTGCCAAAAAAGGAAACAAACAAACAAACAAAAAAAAACATTGCAGTCAAAATAGATTGCCCAGCCCTGCCTCTAGTTTTGGTTTGTGAGGTTATTATGCCAGCTGATAATTTGCATCTTTAGCCATTCTCATGTGATTCTAATGGTGTATCATTAGAAAGGGTAGCTGCAAGTGTATTTTTAGCACCTCTGACCTATTGATACTGTGCTCTGATCATATCAAATATAAGGCTAAATTTTAGCAATCCACAGTCAAGAGTAAGAGCATTTAAATATAGAAATTATCTAAGAAACCGTTGATTTATTTCCTCCTCTGACCTTTTTTAATGTATTTCATACAGGGTCTACCTACAGGCTCTCACTACACAGATCCAACTTATAGTGATCCTTCCTGTTTTTCAGCCTCCCAAATGCTGGGATTAGAGGTGACACCACGGCCAGTCTCAATGTGCCCTGGGGGGGGGGGGCTGGCACAGCAGGCAGGGGATTGAACCCCCTGGGGTCCTGTGGCTGCAGTAAGTAGGTGCTTTAATCCACTGAGCTATGGGGCCAGCCCTCTTCCTTCTTTCAAAGTGTTCTACCAGTGTGCTAGGGCCCTGGTTCCACCAATCACTGATTTCAAGCTCACGTATTTCAAATCTACATGAGCATTGCTAAAAAGCAATGTGATTTGCCTTACTCTTCCATTCTATAGTACTTGATTCTACCTGCCTCTGGTGGAAAATAGCTAGTTCTCACGGACAGTAGAAAGTCTGATGGTGAAATCCCAAGTACCTACTGGTTGGTAGTTGGTTCCACTGGCAAGCGTGGCTGAGATACTGTGACTGGCTTGAACTGTGATGACCTGGGTTTAGTCATGGCCATAGCCTCAGTAATGCCCTTATTCCCTTAAAGGGTCAGATTCTGAAATGGAGAATTGTGTTGTGTGGAAGACCTGAGGTTCTAGTATCACTTAAGTCCCTTTGGGAACTAATATATCTTTGCTATAATGCAGACCCCTGGAATCCGGTTTGGGTTCCTTTTAGCAAAAATTCCACCTGTGTTGCTGCTCAGACTGGAGTGGTCTACTTGGAACTTCCTAGTGACAGGTGTCTGGCAGGAGACTTCTTGACCATACTTTAGACCTTAATGATGTGGAGAAAGAATTCAGCTCTTGGTGCACTTTGCCTGCATAACTGCATTTCACCTCATGAAAAAGACATGGGACTTTTTTTTTTTTTATAAAAAATTTATTGAGATGATGTAATTATAGGCTTTTCTTTAAAAATTATTTGCAACTCACTGGCCCTGAGAAAAGGCTTTTTTTTTTTTTTCCTTTTTTTGTTACATTCATTTGATTCAGTCCCTTATAAACCCCACACCTCATAAACAAAGAGATTAGAAACTAAACCAAAAAAAAACAAAAACAAAAAACCCAAAACTAGATTCGTTCTGGTTTGCAGGTGTGTTCAGTCACAAAGAGAGATCTTCAAGAATGTTCCCTTGGCATGTGTGGAAGGTTCAGGGGGTTTGCCGTTGCTTAGTGTTGATGCAGATGGGGCCAAAAGAGTATCAGGTTAGTCTTCTGTGGTTTGCAGATAGGCAGGGATTACTGGTTGTCCCTTCCCTTCCCCATCCCACTGGCTTCCCGTTACTCTCTCTCTTCCATGTTTCTGCTCAGAGAGGAGCTGGCTGAATGAATAGGTCCTAATTAGCACCGAATGCTTAGGCAAAGAAAGCTGCCCTTTGTTGTCTTTCCCAATCTCTTATCTGCAGGTTTCCTAGGAGAGAATGGGTTACATGGGGGCCGTGGCTGGGCTGGACCCCAATCCTAATTCCACCATGCAGTTTGCTCCTAGGATGAGCAGTACTACCTCTCTGACATTTAGGGTTTCCTTCTGCAGAAGGCAGTAGGTATCGCAAAACTGTTGTCAGGATTGGATCCTAGGTGCTGAAGGTAGATCTGGTGGTTACATAGTCATTTTGGTAAATTCTGTTAACAGTTTTTCAGATGTCAATTAAAGTGACATTTTTATTTAGGCAAGGCATTGGATCAGAGGCTTTGAAACACAGTGAAGGAGAAAAATCTATTTGTCTGTTATGTCTCTTTTCTAAGAACTCTGAGCATCGGTTATTCTGGCTTACGTCAGGCCAAGTTGCCCTGGACTGAGTAAGTGACAGTGTGACCTTTAACTCAGCCCTCCGGTCAGCTACCAGGGCTTTCTTCCGATGGAGATGAGACAGCCCAGCTAACTTAAGACACAGACCAAGATCCAAGCAATGGCGCCCAGCTTTCAGCTAGCAGTGCTTGTCTGCATTTTCTTTGCTGCCTTCAGATTTTGTGAACTAAGAATCCCATGGTGGCAAGAGAGAAAAGCCAACTATTCAGATGAGACATGAAACTTTAATTTGGTCCCAGGTAAGGTTTTCATCACTTCTAGCATTTAGAGTTGGACTGAGAAATATCATGATGGGTGGATCCTATTGGTAAATTATAAACTTTCAGAGGGCAGGAATTATGCCTGGTTTATTTTGATAGGTGCTTCCTCCAGGTCTGACCAACCAAATTTGAAACCTTCATGTTCTACAGCTGGTAAATAACTATACCTTGGGGTTGGCGCTGAGGGGAGTCATTCTTTTAGAGACAATGGAGGAGGATGTTTGCAGTGAAGGGATGGACTGAAAATCAGAATTGGTAATAT
The DNA here is from genome assembly GCA_004027165.1 of Ctenomys sociabilis. Lineage (NCBI taxonomy): Eukaryota > Metazoa > Chordata > Mammalia > Rodentia > Ctenomyidae > Ctenomys > Ctenomys sociabilis. The sequence goes on from PVKA01000061.1 coordinate 66,072, forward strand.
CTGAATGGGAAATAAAGACTCCACTGGAGGTAAAATCTACTAGAAGTAGCTGCACGTGTTAACCTAAGTCTTATATATTCTGACTAGACATTGCAAAAAAATGTAGAGATCCTTGCGCCAAAGCCAATTTCCCTCCATAATTTATGTGTAAGATTCTTTGAACATTAGTAGGCTGGGTTCTTATGTTTGGGTAAACTGGCCAGAATGAAACGTTCTAATCTCAGAGAAGAGCAGCACCACGCCATGGTCTTTAATTTCATATTCATATAAAGGGCCTTAGTAAGATAATCCACCCTTTCTCCCAAGCTCTTAAATTCAGTGACTTTCACTGTATATATATATATATATATATATATATATATATATACTTTTTTTTTTTTTGCTTAATCTGAGATGCAGTACCAGTCATTTTAGAGGGTGACAAATGTTACCAACTGAACTCTCTTGAAAGCCATTGGCAACAGGCTGGTCTGCATCACTATTCAAGGAGATGCAACCAGACACTTCATGAAGAGGCCCTTGAGCCACATAGAAGGTCCCTGACTTCCCAGAGGGCAGAGGGGAGAAGCATGTGACAGAAAGAGTGGGCTGTCCACCTGTGGTTTGGTAAGAGACAGAGACAAGAGCAAGCCTAGAGGGACCTAACCGGCTCAATCCCAGCATCTTGGAACCATAGTCCATCTACCTGCCCTGTGGGCTGGTGCCCATGTAAGGCCCAGGAAGGAGTCCTCTGTGAACCCTCAACCTCTGTGTGCCTGACTCAACTCAGAAATGGTGGGACTGCAAGCTTGTGGATCTGTTCTCCTGCCATTCGCTAGTGGCAGAGCACGTGTGTACCCCAGCGCTGGAAGTGCTTGCCTAGTCAGGCAGAGGAAATGAAGGAGTAGGAAGGGGGTGATCTATAAGGCAGGCCTCATCTTACGAACTGTAAAGGTCTGTACTCCAAATACTGGATGCCTGAACCTGTCTGTATGGGAAGTCAAGATAGATGGCTAGAGAAGGCAAGTGAATCTAAACCAGTTCTCTGAAAATACCTGTTATTAAAAGTCCGGAAGAGTGGCACTGCCCGCCTTTTGTAGGACACCACCAGCCTTATGTTTGAGGCAAAAAAGAGCCACGAATGACTCCTTTCTGAAATACAGCAAAGAAGGAAGGAAAACATAATGGATCGGAGGAATTTCCTGTTTGCCCAGCCTGGGACTGCCTGCCAGGATCCTCCCTTCACAAATGTTCAGTGGAGACCAGGGAATTTTGAAAAAGACTCAGAATTGGAAAAAAAAAAAAAAAAAAAAACTCGTTGAGGGCATGTAACAGACCACAAGATGGCCCTTGGAATGGAGCAAGAGGAGCTTTTCTTTCTCGCTATCTTCAATAATTTGTTTCAGAAAAACAAATTTCCCACTGCAGAACATTTTTGTGCAGCCTCTGGACCACCAAGCCTGTGTAGTCTTTTTGTATTTTCCACTCTGTAGCACTTGCAAGCTAATTTCAAGATGCTGGGCCCTTCCAAATAACTTGGACAGCCTCTGTCTTATCTTGTGCCTTAGCTGCGTGCTTCTCACAGCTGTCTCAGAGAGGGTGCACTAGAATGGCACTTATCTTTTCGGAGTACAGCAGCACCTTGAGGGTTCAGGCCTCCCTCAGATAGGGGGCAGTGGGCCAGAACGGGGGCTGCTGGACACAAAGCACCCACGTCACTGATTCTGTTTAGTTGTCAACAATCCCCAAGCTCTTGGGAGGCTCTGGAAAGTCTCCAAGGCTCTCCAGAAAGCATGTGAAGTGTAACAGCAGGCAGGGAGGCAGGACACAGGGAGCCAGGGGAGAGGAGAGTGAAAGAGGAAAAGAGTTGTCCTGACCGTGATCAGTTTTAAAAGCATTTTTTTTTCTTTTTTCAGCCAAGACCCAACTGCAACAGGAGCAAACCTGACCCATAAGGCAGGAAAGAGAGGCACCTGATCCCTTCTGCAAGTATTCTCTTTCCTGACAAGCTGGGCTGGCCATACTTTGCGAGATTTGCAAAAATAGATATATAATAGATATACATTTCCATAGGAAAACAACATCGGATGTCTTCCCCTATATGAATGATGAAAAGTCAAACTGCATGTTCCTAATAACAAAAACACCATGAGACTAACAACACATTGGAGAGGGTGTGGGTGAAGAAGGATTACAGGCGATTCCAAAGGTGAAGGAAATGTGACACGCAAGACCCGGGCTTGTGCCCTCGCCACTGCTGGGCGCTTTGTCTAAGGTGCTCTGGGGTCCCTCTTGGTCCGCAAGAGAAGTGTTCCTGCCATCCTGGGTCTTCCTGCGGCTGCCCTCTGCCAGCCTGCTGTGCCACGCCTCCGGCAGTCCTGGTGGGCAAGTTCTCCTGCTGCTGGCCTGCTGCAGAGGGGCCTGGGGGTTTCCTCAGCATTCATCTTCTTGGTATATTTGTTCATCCAGCTCCTGGGACTCAAGGTGCTCTAGACGGTCTGTTCGGCCACTCATGATTTCATCTGGGGTTTTCATAAATCTTGGGGAAGAAGAAACGGGAGTCAAAAGATTGTATTTCAATTAAAGGTGCCTTCACTCCAAATTCTAACCTTCAAAGTGAGGCCCCTGTCACGTACTGCAGAGCTGGAAAGCTACTAAACCCACACATTTATGCTGCCTTAAAACTAGCAAAAGGGAGCCCCTCCTCTGACTGCCTCAAAAATGGCAAAATGACTACAAAAAGTCTAGGGTGACTTTGAGGGAGAGAGCACCCTTGGGAGCTATGTGGGGACAGTAGTGCCGGAGTGTGCAAGGAAACCAGTACAGCTTGCATCTCTCTCTCTTATTTTTGGAGAGTTCGATTTTATAAACATTTGTGACAGCTGAAGATCCATTTCCATTCTAAAACAGCAGCCCAGTGACTAGTTACTCTAGTTAAATTAAAAAACTTGAATTTAACTCAAAGAATACAATAAGGTGCTAAATGGAAAACACTGGCGACTGGGCAAAAGGGAAGAGAATCTCTGAAAGTTTTAGCCCTGCTCCATCCAAGATGCTGGCAGTGCATCCCCGTCAGCATAGCTTCCGGCCTTCGCAGCTTGTTGCATGGCCAGCCTTGTTTGGAGGGTTCATAGGGACAGTGAACCTGTTTTGACCACAGTTTACACGGTTCAGGAAGGTAGCCAGATTGCAGATGGCCTATCACCTCCTGGCTACCCATCTTCCCTTTTCATGTGCTCCCCTCTGTACTGGTGAACTACCTTGAAATACACATTTTTCTCTCCTATTCAGAAATCTATGACAGTGGGGCCAAACCTACGGCATGTGTGCCGCAGTGGGCTGTTTCTATCACTGAAAGTCCTGAAAGGTTCGTCAGCACGGGCCTATAATTGTTGGCTTGCCTACTGGGGGTGTTCTATCAGGCATGCCGTAAACATTTATTGAAGCCCTCTCTAAGGTATCAAACAGTTATATAAGGTATAAAGTATAATCCTCTATCTTCTAAAAGCTTATGATCTATTTACTTGTGGGGAGGGCTTCATGTATAGGACTATTAAAAGTACCAATAATGGTTTGGGGAAGGGCTAAGGGGATTCGAGACGCGACAGAAGAAGGTATCTGTGTGTGAGGGCTCAGAGGGCCTCAAACAGGTTAACAGAAGTAAAGGCTGTAGAGATTTAGTGTATCTATCAAAGGTAAACGTACAACTGGGAAAGGCAATTATATTAATGTTGCAAGGCTGCCAGAAATGTATTCTAGGGAAGGCAGAGGAGTGGACTATGGATAGAGGTTTTGAATGAATCCTGATGTAGGATTTTTATTTTTTATGCATTAGTACAGGGTCTACAGGGTCTCACTACGTAGATCGGACTCTTGGCGATGCTCCTGTTTGTAGCCTCCCAAGTGCTGGGATTACAGGCGTGCACCACCGTGCCCCGTCTCGATCTCTGTCTCAGTGCGCCCCAGAGGTGGGGCCTGATGTAGGTTATTGACACGCTAAGGAAGCACTAACAATGACTTTGCCTTTCCTCTACCTTCCAAATCTTTTGAAAGTGCTTGTTGTTCACAGACCCCACCCTGGGACCCTCTGGTAGGAAATCCTGGGAAATGTAGTTGCCAGGCTTCCAGCCCCTGCAACCCAGAATGAAATGGGAATGGTGCTGGCCAGCCGGCGGACAGCCCAGCATAACACCTCACTGGGGTGTAGGAGGAGCCAAAAGCAATGCTAGTTTCAAGATTGCCTAAAAAATGATGATGCCACTGATGACAAATGAGAATTCTGCATATAATTTTTAATAGGTGAAGAAGGGTCTGTCTTGGACTGATTCATGTTCCAAATACTAGTGTGATATTTCAGTGGCGACTTCCTTCATGAAACTCTTAGAAATTTAAATTTGGAACTGCAGGAAGAATTTTAGAGCTGGATTTCACAATATAATCACAGGGGTGACAAATGAAGTTGTGTAAAGGATCCACTCATCCAGGAAAAAAAAAAAAAAGGTACAAAAGAAAAAAAAAAAGAGAATCAAGAACTAAGTTTAAACTGAAGGATGAAGAGAAAGAATCTACAGAGAGATGAGAGGGTACTTTTTGTATGCCATCCTGTTTTGACTTGTTGAAAAGCCTTTTTTCTGTTTCTGTTTCTTTTGAAGACTCCGATTGTGTCCTATTCCTCAGTTATCTCTCCAGCCCAGTGCTAAGGCTCAGGTTCTCTGCTTTGTCTAACAAACGCCACCATCACAGTGAGCTGCTCTGCTCATGCTTGTCATTTTCTGCACAGTGTCACATATTAACTACGTGTATACAACTCCAAGGCCGCATCTCCAGACCCACCTAACACTCTTTTCTGTCCCGTTTGCTAAAACCCATAACCTACAGTCATGTTTGCGCCTATCACCTTTTCCTAACCTGTACTTGGTCCCAGCACAGCAATTATTAATCCTGTTAGGGTCCATTTCTGCCTTTCATAAATGCTCCTTTAAGAAGGCTTCTTGTCTAGTTCTTAGAATCACAATCTAGATAACAGGTTAAATAGTTTCATTCACTGTATCAAATTCTGGAAAGGAGCATCTGGTATAGTAGTTGTCACTTTTCTGACTATGACGCATGACAAGAAACATATTTGCATCACACATCACATACGTCCCCACCCACCTCTGAAACAAAATCTTCATGAGTCATCTGTCACTCTTATTATGTGACATATTCTGATATTTTCAACTCTTTCTATTTTTTTTTTTTTTTAAGTTGTGACCAACCCCATTATATCTGTTTCCTGAGTCCCCGCGGGCCATTATGTACAGTTGGATTAAAAGTTGCTTGAGAAAGTTGCTCCTAGGGCTGGTGACCCAAAATTCTAGGTTCCATTCCTCGCTCTGCCACTACAAACGACTACTCTGACTGCACCCTTAGTATTTGGACTTCGATGCCAGACATTATCTGCTTACTACATTAGTTAGACTGTATTTAATTAGTTTTTGATCTTACTACAGGACATACGTAAGTAGAACTTTTTTTTTTCTTAAGCTTTAACAAACCAGCAACTGCTTTCCAATTTGCAGTATTTGCTACAACGTTATCAGATGGGCAGGTAGAGATCATGAGAGTCTCCCTCCTCCCCCATTATTTAAAGAAAACAACATCTTCCCAAATGAAAGAAAGGAGAAAAAGTAAGTGCTACCTGAACAAAAGCCTTTGTCCGGGCTCTTTCCTGATAATGTTTAGTTTGTAGTAGTGGCGCAGGGCTCTGGACATTTTCTCATAGGTCATGTTTGTTCTGTTCTGTTTGTTTGAAGGAGGAAGAGAGAAAAAAAAAAAAAAAGCTCAAAGACACAATGAAATGAACCTTAGACAAGGCACTGGGGCAGCTATTAAAAATAAAAGCTTTTCAGATACCCACGTGGCCTTCCCAGCGTGGAGCTTCTGGTGTTCATCCACATCCCTTTGTTCCCCCCTTTTGCTCTCACATACGCCAGGGCTAGGAATTCTGCCCGATGGATGATGTAGACCTCCTTTGTGAGAAGCCTTGGGGCTCCAGCTAATAAACGTCATTCCCCAGCAGTGGCCCTTGTTTCCCAAGACTGACTGCCATGCCTGAGCCATTTCCTGCAGGTTCCCCTCCATCTGTGGGTCATCCTTCACCTCCTGACCCATACAGAAGTTCACTTTTGGTTCCAATGACGTCTCTCAGACTTGTTTCTGCTCTGTCATTTTATTTTTTAACCATTTAGATTCCTCTTGTGGCAGCAGAAATTCAGCGGTGCTGAGCCCTGGGCTATGGCTTGATGTGGGGGTTGCAGATATTTCTCAGTGACTCACAATGAAGTGCCTGTCAGAGGGACCTTGCCATATACGGTCATGGCCAGCATCAAGTCCTCCTCAACCAGGCCAGGCACAGGCAGCTGTCTCAGGAGGCTGGAGGCCCTACAGAGCTGGGCTGAGCCCTGGCTCTCTCCCAGGGTGGCCCCGGATCTGCCTGCTCCTCTGTCATCTGACCTGGATCATGCCCTCTACTTTTTACACGTACACCTTTGAATAGTCTTCCTTACCATAGAAGACTGTTCTCATGTTTTAAACTCTCATTCCTCCTCTTGATCTGGAAAACAGGGGGCAGGGGGGTAAGGGGGAAGAGGCAACCAAAATTCTTGTACTGTGTGCTTGTGAAGGGGATGTTTTCTAGTCAGGACACAAGTATTTTCCATGTAGAAATGGGTGTTTTGGTAAATATGGGAGTTTCCAACTGAGCAGGACAGAAGTGACAACTTCCCAAAGGTCCCCTGTGAGTCATCGAGCTCACAGTACTTCCCTGTAACTCAGTTCCTAATGGCAGTGGGGTGGCAGCCCCAGGTGGAGGGGAGTGGCACTTCCAGTGCAGCTTGTCAGACTGGGATGTGCCCCTGGCTGAAGTAGCACATAGAAAGCGGCACATTTTAACTATTTGCCCTGTGAGGAATAGACTGCGTAACTATGGGTAGACCTGTGAAGTAGAGCACTGCACCTTCGCTGCAGGGACAGAGACTCCATCTGGGCACTGGTTTACAGAGCAAGAATCCGCTGCCCTTTTACCTTATGGTTTCCCCACAGCCGAGCCAGTCCATTGGGATCCACTATCCGGAAAATTTTGGACTCCTTGTCCTCCCATCGGATGAAGTTTTCGTACCGGCTGTCAGAAAGCAACTGATAGACGTAATCCCAAAGCAGTCTACAGTCTACAGGGGAAAAGGGAAGAAATACAATGGTGAAAATATTTCTAGCTGAGGCACTGAGCACAAGGCTCGGAGACGTATCCACTAACTGCTCTTGCTTCCTTTGAATGGCTGGTCTCACTTCCTTGTTTTATAGGCAGGAAATGAAGGTGCGTGGAGAGCTCATGCAAGTCATGTGGGAGAGTGTGACCTTTGACTTGAGTGGGCTTAGCCAATGTCCAGGCTGGTTGATTCCCTCTACAGATGGAGACACACAGTGACTCAGAGGAAAAGGCTTGACCAGGGTCATGACCAACATTAGAACAGAGTCCATCTGAAAGACCGGGGACAAGCTCTACCTGCACCTGGCTTGGCTTTGGCAGTCACCTGCAGCACACTGGGTGTATAAGGGATGCAAAGAATGTCTCAAAGTTCCAAAGAGAGCAGTGAACTAAAAACACTGAGGCAAAAGATAATCTTGGTGTTGGCAGGAGATAGTGAATGGATGGAGATGAGAGGATGGGGAAGGCTGAAGATGGAGAACAAGTAAGAAACCATGGCTGAAGGAAAGCTATGTGGCTTGGTGATACTGACTGGGAACTGCGGCCAGTATGGCTTTACAAAAACAAAACAAAACAAAAAAAACACGGATATTCTCATTGTATCATACGTTGGAAAGTTTTAAAATTGTTTTAATATAATGGTATCCCAGTAGAAAGGAACCAGCTCACAGTACTTCCCTGTAACTCAGTTCCTAATGGCAGTGGGGTGGCAGCCTCAGGTGGAGGGGAGTGGCACTTCCAAAAAATTACTTACTCCATTTGCAGAAAGGATGTCTGATTACATACTCAGGCAGTAAATATTTATTAAGTAACTAGGTATGGCCCTGGTATTGTACTAACCCCAGGTTTTGGCTGTGGATTGGTATTTTAAAGGAGAAGCACATAACCAGGTACGGTGGTGACCATCTGTAATCCCAGAACTTGGGTGTGAGGCCACCCTGGCACACAGTGAGTTCAAGACCAACCTGGATGACAGAGTGAGATCCTGTCACAATTAACTGACTAACAATGGATGTACACCTTTCTCCTTGTTTTACTGCTGTGTGGATTTTATGTAGTCTGCCTTCCAGAGGAGCCTTGCTAGGTAGGCAAGTGGAGAGAGACATATACAAGGGGTAACTGAAAAATACACTGAATGTTTTAAAAAGTGTAAATTAGGCACATGTTCAAGGCATGAGTATTTTGCGGAGGATTAATGGCAATATATCTTTTACTATAATAATTTTTTTAAAAATCTAAACATTGACCCTACAACTGATCACTTGGTTTAGTTGGTGCTGAACTGCCTTTCAGATGGAAACAGAGGCACCGTTTCCAGGCATTTACTATGTGATCCTAGGAGTGCCTGTTTTGGGTAGGTGCTAGCCAAAATGGTTGTCAATGCAAGATCACTGACCGAAAGCCACATCTGGGATTGACAGTTTATGTGGATTAGTGTGGTCCTCAGAGGGGTAACGAGAACCTGCCCAGAGTCCCTGGACTTGAACTCTAGGCTTCTGTACCACAACGAACTGCCTCTTTCAGTGCAGTAAGCTCTGGGCTTGGCACCCCTGGGAAGGGAGTGCCCAGCTGAGACTTGGTATGTTTTATAGCTAGTGTGTTCCCATCCCAGAGAAAGTACACCGTTCTTTGGAGTCTATTCACAAGGAGAATTTTGTCAGACAACTTTGGGCAAGTTTCTTAATCTCCCTGAGAGTCTATTTCCTCATTTATGAAGTGAGAATTACAACGCTTTATAGGATTATTGTATTGGTGCTAATGCAAATGAAAAGGTAATAAAAATATTAATGGCATTTATTGGGTGCTGCTTGCAGACACTATCTACACAGTCTGTATGCATGGTTACACTTATTATGCCCCCTGGGAGGCAGAGACTGTTGCTATTTCTATTTAATAGATCACGGAGCCGGGGTGGGATGGGTAACACAGTCACTTCAGGGCATAGCTGTGCCACATGGTGGATTGTGGGTTCTGTGCGACTCTTGAACCTGCGCTATACCACAGACCCTAGTGTGATTTCTACTGTTGGATAATTTGGTCAATGGGAATATATTTGTAAGATGTCAGCATTTTTTAGAGCAAAGTTGAACTTTTCTTTGTGTACCTTTTCCAGCATTTTCTCTGGCAGAAGGAATGGCAGAGAACTAATTCTTCAAGAAACTATAAGCTTATAACGACTCTAAATCTTTAACATTTTTTTTGGGGGGGGGAGGGAAGGTATCTTTGAAACAAGAGTCATTCTAGGCCCTAGATTTTGAATTTCTTTAGAAACGGGCCCACCACATCCTTCCTTTCATAAGGCCTCCTTCTTTATTGCCAAAGGACAGGCTATAGTGGAGGGAAAGAACCCAAGCACCAAGAAAGCATGACAAACCCACGTTACACAACCACAGGCAGAATATTCTAGCTCTTGCCAAGGCACTTGGAGTCTGACCTTTGTTTCTAGGCAAAGCAGAGTAGGTAAAGCAGGTAATGTATCCTCATGCCAAGAAGCTACCTTCTTATTCTGTATCACTTTCATTACAAGTAGAAAATAGGAAACTGCTACACTGTGAATGTTATGCCTCGTGCTCCAATCTGTATGTTGTAATACTAACCTCCACGTGGGCTGGCAAGATAGCTCAGTGGTCTAAAGCGCCTGCTTTGGCAAGCTTAGGCAAGCTCTCAGGAACCGCTGCGGTTCGATCCCCAGCACCACCCCTGGGGTGGGCTGAGCTGACCCCACCCCTCCGCAAAAAAAAGTCCGTGATGTGTAGCGAGACACTGTAATAAATAAATAAATTTAAACAAACAAACAAAAACTAACCTCCACGTGACAGTTCCAACCTTTGGTTCTACCTGCAAGAGTGGAACAAGTGCCCCTTTACAGGAGTCCCAAGAGATCCCTCACCCTGCTATCGTGTGAAGAGACAGTAGGAAGGTACAGTCTATGAACTAGAAAATCGGTCCTCAACAGAGAGTGAATCTACAGAACTCTGAGAAATGAATTTCTGCTGGTGATAATTTACCCAGTGTATGGTACTTTGTTACAGCAGTTGGAGCAGACTAAGATGAGAACTAAGCTGTGGTTTTAACTGCCCAATTTTGGTTCATCAAATAGCAAATACTTCAATTTTTCATCTCCCCCAGCTGGAAGATCTGATGAAACCAAATACAGTCATGTAGTAAATCAGGAAGAATATAAGTGGGTTACATACAACCGCTCCTTTGTCGCCCTGTAAGGTTACCATCAAATCCACTGTGAAGAGGAGGAGCAGGAGGAGACCTCTGGATTCCTTTGAAATGGGAATGAGGTTCTCTCATGCACTCATAATAAAATTTATTTAATATAAACCATCTTGAGGCCTGCTATGAGCTGAAAGCAGCCATTCCTAAATGCAAAGGGTTTCGCTTTCCTTTTTTTAAAAAAATCTGTTTTTACTGTCATAGTACATGTATTTCGCAAAAAACAGTTCAACTGCCAACCACACCATTTTTCTAAGTAAAGGTTCATTCGGCACAAGGCACCCTGTTGGCTCCCTAGAGATACAGAACTGGGATCTCAAAGGGTAATTTTGGATTGAAAGTGAAGGGCAGAGCTCAACAGAAATTAACTTTACCTATAAGCTTAAAGAACACTGGGGAAAAAAAAAAAATAACACTGGTATCTCATGAACTTTTACCTTTCATAAATGAGAAAATAACCCCAAACTAGCTTCTACCTTATCACTTTAAATGACATTTAATTCAGCAGACTCAATGTTACCTGAGTCATAAAAAAAAATGTTGACGTTCAACACACACTGAATTACTCCGTCCTTCATGGAGGCAGCAATAGGGTATGACATAAAGAAGTTGTCTGAAGCTCAGAGTATAAATGAATCATATCACTATTGATTGTTTTTAGTGAGAAGTTGACAAAAATAGCTGCTAATAATAATGACTGTATTACCATCCCCCAGCTTTTAAAAACTGCCATTCAATCCATGAATAGTTTTTAAGATTTCTATAAAATAAATGATATATCCTCCTTCATTCCCTAGATCTTCTGGAGGCTGTAATGTCTCTATCAAGAATCTTTCAGCTTTGTCAAAACCCATGTTTCTCCAGATACGATGTGTTCTGATCACCAATGAAAATGCTTACTACCATTTAATAAAAACATCCCAAATTCTATAAACAAAAGCCCATCCCACCACAAACGAACAGGCACATATAAAAATTTTTGTATTTGGAGGCATTTGTTAAGTTTTCCATGTGTTTCTCTTAAAGGGCCTTCTCCTATAGCAAGGCATGTTAGTATTTTAAAGAAATTGTCCATTACTTGGATCGTCTCTTCTAGGAGAGGAACTTTACAAAAGGATTTAGAATAAAATGTCACTTTCCCACTGTAACAAGAGAATTCTCTCTGCTTCCTGCTGGGTGAGGTACCCTGGGCATCCGCTGCTAAAAGGCATTGTAAAAACTCCCTTCCTGTGGTTAAGGAGAAATATTTTTACTCCCACATCTGTCTCCTACCCGAGACTCATTGTATAAACTCATTGAGGAGACTGTAGAAAGATGGGCAATTCACACATAATCAACATGATTTCTAAGGAAAAAAAATAATGCTAGACAAAACTGACCCTTAAATGTTTTGAGTAGGCAAGTCAAGTTTCTGAACAAAGAGAATGTATAATCACGGTGGCTAATTTAACCTTCAGGGAAGAAGTAATTGTATGTTGGTTTAAAGCCCAAAAGAAATGTTAAATGTAGGTCTATAAACCATAATACTGCAGATATAATTATTTAACAGGGAGGGGCTGAGAACCTCTATTTACTTAAAAAAATTATCTAGAAATTGATAAACTTATTTTAAATTTGGCAACAAAACAGGTAACACACAAACTAAAAGTTATGACTGTGCTTTCCGGCAGTGGCACTAATCGGGGGTCTGACTGCCTTTTCTTTTTTGGTGGTACCAGGGATCGAACTTGGGACCTTGCACTTGTCAGGCAAGCACTTAGTCCACTGAGCTATCTCCCCAGCTCCTAATCAGGGGTCTGAGCTGGCTCTTAAGGGAGTAGGCAGCAAGGTATGGCAATGTTTCTGTCATAACTGGGATACAGACTGTGTTAGGCATCTAGCACAAGAGCCAGGGCTGGTGCTAAATGGCTTATAAGGCATAGACGAAGCCCTGTAACTCGGAATTAGTGTTTGGCCCACATAGCAAGAGTGCCTAGGTGGAGAAGCTGCTTCCAGGAGTGTGGGTTTACGAGAGACAGGGAGTAAATGCCACTCAGTCATTTTTTTTTTTTTTTTCTTCTCCCTTTTACATTTTGGTTCAGCCATTGCCTAGAAGCAGAAAGTAGATAAATCCCAGACAGAAAATTCTGTTAATATGCAGGGGTGTGTTTCTAAAGGGTCCACGGAAACCACGTGTACACAGTGGCAAACAAAGGGGAGGCGTGAGGCGTAGAGACAGGGAACAAAAAGGCCTCATGGTTTCCTGGGGGAGGGGGGCCACAGCTATAAACAAGCTCAGCTGTCCCAGCTCTGGGGACACTAGTCTCAGACTCCTGTCCCAGCTTAAGAGTCAACGCGTGGTTAGGACCGGGTACCAGCCTCAGCTTTGCTCAGGGTGGGAATAGCCTGGGAGTTCACATCCAGGGACTGCAGAGAGCTGGGGACACAGTGTAACAGCCATTAAGCAAACTGGAATTTCCAGTCTCCTCCTATTCCCTTCCGCCCAGCCATGGTGCTGCTGCTGTTCTATCCTTTAAAAACATTGTCCTGAAACTTCCTTTTCTTTAGGGCTCTTTGATTTCATAGCTGTTCACACTGAAAATAAAACACAGTGACTCATCCAGACTGAGAGGTCAGAGCCAAGCTGAATACTCTAGCTGGACTGCAGACCTGTCCCCTTCACAGGGCTCATCAGACCCTAGTGATGATCTTATCTCCTCAGTTGACAGCGACAGCAGGCAGAGCCTCCCTCCGGGGGGAGGAACATAGAAGTAACCTGCAAGCAAGAATGACAAGCTGGCCTTTCAGGAGCACCCTCTACATCCAGCACTGGGATGCTTGGCACAGACATGACCCACTCCACATCACGGCCCCATGCCTGACCCATGGGCTGCTGCGCTGCCCCTCTGAGCTGTGGCTTGGCTTCTCCGCAATGAGGGAGAGGAGGGAGGCTGACCTTTTGTAATGAATGTGCTTGTGGTATTATTCATGGTGTCTCATTAATAGAAGGTGCTCAGGATAGGCAAAATTACAGATGGAGACAGCAAGTCCTAGGGGCACTGAGCCCTTCTGCACTGGAGACAAGCATTGGATTCCAGTGCTGCTTCCTCCCAGGCACCCCAGGGGGGGGGCTGTCAACTGGACCCAAGGTTAAGAGACTGGGCACAGGGGTCTCCACAGGGTGATCTCCCTGTGTGGTGCAGGAGGAAGTGGCTCTTTCAGCTGGTACACAAAATCTGGAATCTGGCCAGGGAGATAGCTTGGTGCTCTAAGCACCTGCCTGGCAAATGCAAGAACCTGGTTCGATCCCTGGTACTACATGCTGTGCTGGCTACTGAAACCAGGCATGCTGGTGCACGTTTGTAACCCCCAGTGCTGGGGAGGCTGAGACAAGAGGATCGCTAGAAGGCTGAGCTGTGTAGTGAGACCCTGTACCAAATAAATAAGTAAATGAATAAACATAAATCTGGAATCCTTTTGGCTAGTGGACACATCCTAAAATCCTGTCCTTTTTTTCCTCCAAACACAGACCTTTCACACCAGGGAACATGTGTGTGTGCCTTTGCTTCCGTGTCTTGCTACTGAGGCCCAGGGCTGAGACTTGTCCTCCTTGCTGTCATGCTAATCTCATTAGGCCTCTTTTATGATGCCCTTCTATCTCTGAGGCCACTCTTGAGGTTTATTTACAAAAGAAAAATATCCAAGTGCCCCTAAATGAAGGAGAGATGGATACAAGAGGTCCCAGCGCTCAGGGGGCTTTCTCTGGCCCTTGAGGTCTCTGAGGATGAGCTCCCCCTGCTTTCCCTGTTCCATCCTTCTTTTGCTTCATCTAATATAAGACGAGAGGCTTCCTGGATTGAGTTTCTATGTGCACACAGCTCATCCAGTGAATAAGACCAAACTAAGAAAGTACAATTTTTGAGTCAGGTAACAAAACAAGCTTAACAGGAGACTTGGGTCTCCCTGATTAGACCTGTTTCAGATGAAGATGTAACCTTGTAGATAATAAACATGTATATATTTAAAGCCTAAAAGCTTCCCTTAAGGATCTGAAAGATTTCCATGAAATATATTCTAAGAGGGTTGGAGTGAGGGGGCTGTAAGCTGAGAGGGAATCCAGTGACATCCTCACCAACCATGAAGAAATTCAAGCTGCCAAGATCAGGAGACTTCAGTAAAAACTGTCAAGGGGACACAAGAAAGGAAATATTGTCTATTTGGGTGGGTCACCAGCTTTGAACATCTGAATCTGTACAGACCCCTGAAGTCTCTGCTTTTACGTAACAAATGAAGGGCTAAGAAAGGATTCTAAAATAATCTGCAGCTCATCAATGACGCTGTCTTCCTTAGTGGATTCCTGGATTAGGGTCAAGTAATAGGCAAGCAGTAGCTAAGGGTTTAAGGGAACTGAAGAACTACAAAAGAAACCCAAAATAACTTAAAATTTGCCTTTTAAGATTTAGCTGTCTATAGCTTAAAAAAAAAAAAAAAGTCAGAGCTTGGTTTGGTGGCATAAAGCAAGTGGATACCGTTTGGTCTGCATACACACAATGTGGCACTTGGAGACAGATGTGATACCTCTGTTACCTAGCACAGAGCAGACCCACGGGAAGTTCTGAATAGATGGCTGTGTAATTCGAATGTGCAAAGAAACAATTTACTTGGTCATCTTTTATTCTTGTGGCTGATGTAACAGTGGTTCTCCTGGACCATTCTGCAAATGCAGCCTGCAGTCCAGGACCCGTCTACTCGCTTAAATCATTTGCTACTGCTCCCTTCACACCCTAGACTCGCCTCACTGTCTACAGCACATGTGGTGCCTTGAGAGCAAGGACAGTGTTTCCTCCGCTCGCACCCTGCTACATCATCATGCCTGTGACAGTGACTCCGCAAGCCACCATTCTATGGAGCAGGAGGCAGCACTTTTCTCTTTAACAGGCCGATTAGTAAATATTTTATGCTTTGTGGTCCATCTCTGGAAGTACCCAACTCTGCTTGTGTTGCAGTACAAGAGCAGACACAGACAGTACTAAATAGGTGTGGTTGTTGACAAACACAGCTTAGCAGGACAGGTGGTGGCTGAATCTGGCCACAGTTGCCAATCTCCACTTGAGGGCCCCAGGGTAGAAGCCTGAGGTGCTTCTTCCTTGGGTAGAAGCTCTAGGAGGCTGTGCTATGATGTGGTGGCATCTCAGCTGGTTCCTTCATCTTTAAAAGATGCTTCTAGTTTTAAAATCATCTGGTCCTCAAGGGGGAGGGGGAATTTGAATGCAAGTAGTTTTCCCTGTCCATGTAGGATTACATGCTAAGACATCCAATAGATGCGGAGGCTCCTGCTTTCTCCTCTGTATTCATACTTACAATAATGATTATAAATTAGGCACAGTAAGAGATTAACAACAATAACTAGTAAAATAGAACGATCCTGATACACTGTACTAAAGGCTTAGAATTTATAAATTTCTAGAATGTTTTCATTCAATATTTTGGACCCTGGTTTACCATGGTTGACTGACACCATGGGGGACCACGTGCATCCTGAACCCACAACACCCACCATCACAAAGGTTGAACTTGTCAACCTTCAGGTGCTCCAGGCAATTCTACCTTCTGAAACACTGGGGAGACAGAGGCCAGGGAAAGCTGTAGGCAGGGGAATGTCTCAGAAGACTGACAGACGCTTCTTGTTACCCCTGAATCCCCAGCAGTCCTTTCCTGATAATATTAAGTAGAAAATACACAGAAGCAAAAAAGCTACCTGCTCACTGTTACCCATATGATTAGCTACAGAATCTAGGGGACTCATTTCACTCTGCCCTGTTAACCTTTTCTATAAATGCCAGCCATTCCAACCTGTTAAACTTTCATCACAGTCCTTCTTATCCTTTAAAAGTTAAAATAAGCTGCGTAATTAAATAGATCCAATTTGTGACCTGCATTTAAACTATCAACCACCTACGAATTTCTTTCATAATTTTAGTTTTTCTACATGGTAACCACCCAAGTAGACTACTAGAACTTTGCATATGACCTTTTAATTGTGCTGCAGATTCATGTATTAAAAGGTAAAATAAAATCGTGAAAAAGGATGGAGTTTTAAATGATCCGCATAGCTCTGGATTCTTAGGTTTATATTTTTACTTGCAGTGGAGAAAATACACTGGCCCTTATTTTGTGTTTGTGCCTGCACGTTGTCTTCCTTTGGAATGACTTCTTTCACTCCCATTGCCACCTGTCCACATTCTGTGTGCGCCTCTAAGCCCAGCTATGAGCCAGCCTTCCTTGCAGCCTTTCCTGAGCTACACCAGGGCTTTTTAGGAGTTTTCCAGAGACACACATGTGCTTCAATTTTATAGCTAGCGGTGCTCCGCTCTTTTATGATAAAGACTGCGTCTCACACCTCGGCGAGCTTCCAGTCCTGCAGTCCAGGGCTGTAAACACAAGGGTCCGAATGGCTGACACCCAAGTGTCTCTGAGCACACTGCGTCTGAGAGGTAAGAACTGGGCTTTCTTTCCTGACCCACATTCACAGGACTACTTCCACTACACCCTCCAGCTTCGGTGCGCAGTGGCGTGACATTGGGCAGCACCTTCTTTCTGTGCTGTGCTCATTTCAAAAGCTTTAAGTGGGGCCTGGGAGATGGCTCAGTGGAATACGTGCTTCCCTGGTAAGCGCAAGGGCATGAGTTCAATCCCTAGTTTCACCAAAACAAAACAAAACAAGCTTTAAGAAACTGAGTTTTCTCACCCACAGCAGTTTTATAGAGATTAATGGCTTCTTATGGCTGTTCAGCATGAAAAGACCTGACACGGTACACAGGAACTCCCCAATGAACTCGACCTCTAACAAACACGATCCATTTCCCAAGGACCCAAATAGTCCAGAAAGACAAGAGAGTAAGACAGAGAGGCAGGGGTATCGCCTAGAAGAACAAAGGTGCCTAGATCTTTTCAGAAAGTTACAAAATCAGGACTGGTGTGAGACTGCAGACTGTGGAGCTGGAAGAAATTTCAAAGACTGCCCAATCCATTTCTCTCATTTTACCCCTGGGACAAACAATAGCTTTCAGTTAAATTAGTTAATCTGGCTTTGGTTAAGTTAGTTAGTGCATATAGTTGGGCATTTGAAGCTTTTGAATAGGCCATGAGAGTGTTAAAAATTCATTTTAGAGCACTCTGTCCTACTGAAGGAGTTAACTCATTCCCCAAAAGATCTGGGCCTGAGGGTTATTTTCCATGAATACCCTGACTTCCCAATGCCACATGGAAAAGCAGAGACTCTTGCTTCTGTGTGTTTCATAGACACAAGGTCCAACATTTTGTCAGTACAAACTTCCACGGGGCTCCTCACCAGATGAGACAGGACCCATCAACAGACAAGACAGAAGTTCCAGAGTAAGATTTTTAAATAATGGTGGTATAATTTCAAGAGACTAATGTCTTGAAACTTACAAACTTATTATACAAGGGGGAAATAGCTACGCGTCTTGCTCCACAGGCTTGTCTTAGATTCCCAAAGACTGTGTAGGTGGTGATGATGGTGTGGAGGATGTGGATATCAAGACCTTGGCAACAGGGGCAGCACTAGGGACAGCAGCCGAGAGCGGCGAGTCCCCCACCCCTCATCTGATGTTGGGGCTCAGGTTCTTCTGTGCTTTCCCGTGTACAGATAACCCCTGCACATGAAAAGGACACAGTAGTAATACTGTACTGCAAAGAGCTGTCCTGAGAACTATTAACAACTATAAAGGATCCGCAAAAATGTCAAGTCCTGTTGCGCAGACAATGCAGACAAGCAGGGTCTTGCCTGGAAACCGTAAGATCATTTATATCACTGAAAGCAATGCTCTGGCCCTATCCTCTCTCTCCAATTACTTGAGGAAATGAACATGTTCGGCCTAAACTCTTTGTCCCCTATCTCTCTAGCTCTGCAGTTTTGAATTATTTCAGAACCGCCAATGAATGGTGGCACACACTATCACACCAGCTATTAGGAGTCTGAGTCAGGAAGATCCCAAGTTTAAAGCTAGAGCGAGCAATTTAGCGATGCCTTTTCTCAAAAGAAAAAGAAAAACAAAAGCCCTAGGATATAGGTAAGAGGAAACCCCCATCTATCCATCCATCCCCAGCCATTTAATCACAGTGGACTCATGGCTAACTTCATCTGACCATGTAACCCTCCCTAGTCTCCACTTCCCAAACCTGAGATATCATTTTGAATTGAATCCAAACTCTATTCTGTGTTCATAGGTTTTTTGAAACATGTAAGTTTAAACTTATATTTATTTACTCTTCCCTCCCTCCTTCCTTCTCTCTTTTTTCATTTTTTTTGTTGGAACCGGGGATTGAACTCAGGCCCTTGCACTTGTCAGGGAAGCACTTATTCCACTGAGCCATCTCCCCAGCCCCCTTTCTCTCCTTTTTCTCTTTTTAAGGTAGAGTTTCACACATGCTAAGGCTACATTCCACCCCTGAGCTGCATCCCCAGATTCCATTTATGTCCTTGATTCAACATGCCAGGTGTAACTTATTCACAACAAAACTGAGGCAACAGTGGAGGTGCATTTAGGGCCAGAGTAAAGAATGATTTAAACAAAGGTAGGTCAAGGCAGGTAGAGGCAGAGGAGGCCTCCAGAAGCACCCGTTGTTGGGGGCACTGTTATATCTCTGAGGAAGCGGCACTTCTCACCTGTGTGCATGTGTGCTTTCTGCCTCCGGCCTCCTCCCCACTACAGGAGCATAAGCACTGCAGTGGCGAGCTATAGCTGCGAGACTAGCTTCTCCAGTCAGAACACATCTTCCCTTGCCTTGCTTTGCAGCACATAATGGATACTTACACAGGACATGAATGTGACATGGGGCTTACTTCTTTCTGCTTTGTACCTTAGCATTTTGCACATTTGTGTTTCACTGACTCGTCAATTCTGAATGAAAAAGGTGGCGGGCATTAGGTCTGTCTACTGCACACTTTACACATTCACCTGTGCAAAGTAGGTGTTCAACAAATGCCTCGAGAAGAGAGACTCAAGGGAAAGAGTCCACCCTGCCAAACCATGCACGAGGCCTTTGGAGAATGATTTCATGTCAATTATCGGTAGACTAGCCAAAATGGAATAATGAGTAGATCTTTCTCCAATGGTTTCTTGTCCTATGTAAGCAGGTCTGAACTTGTCATCAAGAAAAGAATTTGAGAGTGTTTTCCTCTGTCCAAAAGACCAGGAACGCCTGCCTCCAACCCCATAATCCTGTTTTCCTTTCTTGCCTCCTCTCAAGGTGAAAGCTACCCACAGGATGAATTACAGGCCTAAGTCTGAGACAAAGATTCTTTATGCTGTGTCTAGTCATTAGTTAGCTGCTGGAAACTTCAGGACAGGGCTATTAGCATGCTCATAAACCTTTGATTTTAAATGCTTTCCCTTAGCCCTCATTCTGATGCGACTCTCCTTGTAAGCTGGACCTATATCATTTGTTTATTAACATTTCTGAGGCTCATTAACTACGCCCTCCCCGTGCCTCATTAGCCATCCCAGGAGAAGCTCTACTTGGCTTCTCAGACCCATGGTGGGCACTGAAATGGCAGTGCTGTGAGGTCTGCGGCAAGGCTCTGAGGAGAGGCAGAGGATGTGTTGGGTCCCCTGATGCTCAGGCAGTGAATTCACTCACCTGCTATTCTCCCAATTGGCATGGCGTGCTCTTCAGGTGGTGACACTGACACCATGATGTGGTTCATGTAAGCCAGGTCTTCCCGGTGGGAGAGGTTGATGGGCTTCCCTTCCCTGTGCAGACCATCCTCGGAGAGCCTGGACTGTTTGAAATCCACGGAGTGCCGGGGGTTCAGGATCAAAGGGTGCATGATAGGACTGGGCATCAGCTGGATCACTCGGGTACTCTCCTGCCGGGGGCTGGAGGGTTTCGGGTGGGACTCAGAGGATGGTGGGCAGTGATTATTCTCCATGGGAGACACTGACAAAGGGTAGGACTCCTGGTGGTTGTTCTCCTGGTGGAGCCTCGGGCCCTGGGCCCTCTCAGCAGGGGAGAGGCGGCGGATCATATTGTCCAGGGGGGACCGGAGGGGCTGCTGCTCAGGGTCGGGAGAAGGCCGGTGATTTGTTGTGATGGGTGACCTAGGGCGGTGCAAGAGTTCAATGGTGGGAGGGTTGTGGTGCACAGTCTCCATGGATGGCCTGGGGGTCCTCTGGACACAGTTATCTGTGGAGCAGAGAAAAAGACCTTGGTGAACTGGCAGGCGAGTGACCTCGTGGTGGCTTTACAGGCAGCTGTACCTGTTCACAAGCTCCCTTCTCCCCAGGAGGCAGTGTGTCTTCTTTTGCTGCTGACACAAAAGGCAAGTGTCCATACCTGCAATTGCTCTCTCCTATTGCTACACAAGCTTGGAATGCCTACAGACACTGGATCCCCCACCTGGAAGCTGATGAACACAAGCCCAGCCTCCATCCTTTACCTTCTCACCTGGCTCTTTCATGTGGGTTTTCAGGAGGCGAGGGGCTCTTAAGGACTTTTCTTTAGATGCTTTTACTGACTAAGAGAACATGAAAAGCTGGATGCGAGGATCCATGTCCAGGAGCTGTTATTGCTAAGAATGATCACAACTAACAGTGATGATATTTAGGTACTAGACTTCGTTTAAAACTTACTCCTAAGCAGAAGGGA
This sequence comes from Ctenomys sociabilis, assembly GCA_004027165.1. Taxonomy (NCBI): domain Eukaryota; kingdom Metazoa; phylum Chordata; class Mammalia; order Rodentia; family Ctenomyidae; genus Ctenomys; species Ctenomys sociabilis. Next base: position 87,172 of record PVKA01000061.1, read on the forward strand.
CCACTATTGCTCCTATTTTATAGACGATAAAACCAAGCCAATGTACCCAAGGTCACACACCTAATTGAGGGATCAGAACCAGACTCCAGGCAGGTTCTGGAATTTGTATATGCACTGCAATATCACTTTGTCAAAGAGAAACTAGGGCAAAAAGTCATATCAAAACTTAGTTTCAGCATAAACAGTGGAAAAACTGTGTAGAGTGACAGTCTTGTATATGAAAGACTTTTAGGAGCACCCCACTACTGAGTACACAGACCCTACATATTTCAGACACAGGCAGAGAAACAAAGGAGGACAGAGGGATGTCTAGGCAGCACATATACCCCACCTCATTGGAATTTACAAGCTCCTGAAGCAAAGACAAAAGTGTGCGCAGCTTGGTAACAGCTGTAACTCTGTGGTTTGACACACAGATGGAATAGCACACAGGTAGGCTCTGAGATCCCCACTAAGACTCAGAGGACAGGGTTCTGCCCATCAAATGATACTTTCTAGAGGGTTTAACATCCATTTTGATGAGGCCTTTGGTCACCTGTTCTCCGAGCTGTCTCACCAAAAGGTTCTAAGTTAAATAAGTCAATGATGTCACCTTTGACCGCTAAGACAGTGCCTATAGAAAGACCTCATAAAGGAGAAAAGGGAATGTGACAAGGTCAGTAAACAGAGACAGAGGTGGTGGTTTCTTCAAAGTTTATACTGAATTAACAAGAAAATGGAGATTTTTTTTTGTTTAAGTTCCACTAGATCTTACCTAGGACATACAGTAATAAAGGAAATATTGTTCACAATAGTAAAAGATCACCTTAAAGGCAAAGGTGATCTTATTTTGTGACTAATGTGTAATTTGCTGCCATAAGTTCAAAGTGGTTAATCATGGTTACAGTTACCAACCAGAAACTTATTTATTTATTTGGTCCAGGGTCTCGCTACACAGCTCAGATTGGTAGTGATCCTCCTGTCTCAGCCTCCCCAGAGATGGGATTACAGGTGTGCACCAACACATCCAGTTCTGGTGGCCAGCATAGCCTGCCCAGGGTTCCAGGGCTGGCACAGCATGTGGTACTGGGGGGTCAAACCCAAGGCCTTGCGCTTGCCAGACAGGCACTCAGACCACTGAGCTATCTCCCCATCCCCAACCAGAAACTTTTGAAGTAAATTATAATATGTCCCTAAGCAATGGAGTGCTGTGCAAGTATATAACAGAATGAAGAGCATCCCAACATTCTGCCCAAAACTAGCATCCAGGTTCTATAGTAGATACGAAAAGGGCAGTGAAGTATTTATGATCTGCCATTACTTACCTATACAAGAGACCTGGAAGCCCAACTGTAATAATGACTGCATGGTTTGTACCAGATTAACTTTCCTACAGCTAGAAATTATAGAATGTGGATAAAGTGTATTTTAAAAAACTCTTTGAAGATACTGGAGAATGACAAAAAGAACACAAAAAATGAAGTGGATTTCATTCTTGACAGGAGGGATGTACAGAGACACATATTTATATGGGTTTCTCCTGAGAACGCTTTCTGATCTGCGTGGCAGAGTGCAGTTACAAGATGAACAGATCAGTGCTTGAGCTGTCACAGGATAAATGACAGATGACAGAATGGCAGGAAACCATGGGAGTAAATCTCATACAGGAGGAAGACTCAAAAGGGACTAGAATGCCGGTCAACACCCTCTCAGATTTTATCTGCCTCTTGAGTACCATGTAGGAGGGAAACTCTAAGGAATTTACTCAAAAGCGATAGCTGTATAGCTGAAAGACGCTAGCAGAAATCTCAGCTATGGGCTGCTGCAGTAGAGACAAAAGTCCATAATTCGAGTGTCATCAAGTTAGAAGTGCTTGTACACACTGCAGGATATCCACTGCCTCATCACCGTCTCATCCCGGGGCAAAACTGAAATAGACTTGCCCTAAGGAAATGTAAGACCAAGACTACACAAGTTAAAAGTGACTGCTAGGGCTGGGGGGCTAGCTTGGTGGTCTAAGCACCCGCCTGGCAAGTGCAAGGACCCGGGTTCCATCTCCAGTACCACTGCCATGCTGGTCCCGGAGCCCTGGGTGTGATGTACCAGCCACCGAAACCAGATGTGGTGGTGCACGCCTATAACCACAGCACTGGGAAGGCCGACGGGAGGGTCCCTAGGAGTCCACGCTGTGTACTGAGACCCTGTACCAGATAAACAAATAAATCATTAAAAAATAAATATAAGTGACTGCTAATAAATTAACTACTTGGTATTACAGAATTCAATGCTCTAGAACAATGTAACACTTCAAATTCTCTACCATGTATCATCTATATGTTCAGTATTTCGTAAGTTTTCTACACATGAGAAGAAATACAAAATGTAGTCTACATTCATTATAAAAGCATTCAAGAGAAACATCTTAGGATCATTTAGATGTTAGCCCTAGCAAAGAAGGACACTAATGGAGCTATTCTAAATAAACTGCATTTCAAAGAAATGATGGCCATAATGAATGATGTCAGAAACTATCAAAATGGAAACTGTTAAACAAAATGAAGATCCTAGAACTGAAAAATACAGTATCAGAAATGGGAAATTAGATTGGATGAACTTAATAGCATATTAGAGGTGAAAGAAAGGTTAGTAAATTTAAATTGATACAAATTAAACAAGTAAACTATAACATCAAGTGGTCTAATACACATATAACTGGAGTCCAAGAAGGAGGGCACAGAAAGAATGGAGGGTGGTCCCATTCTTAATGGTCAAATTGTACTCAAATAGGGGGGCCAGCCAAATAGCTCAGTGGATTAAAGCACTTGCAAGCAGGTGCAGGGGCCAGGGGCTCAATCCCTGGGCCTGCCATGCCGGGCCTGCTTCTGGGACATGCTTAGATGGCAACTGAGACTGGGCTTGGTGGCATGCACCTGTAATCCCAGCTTTTGGGAGGCTGTAAACAGGCAGATCACTGCAAGTCCAATCAAGTAGTGAGACCCTGAACACCCTGAAGACCCTTCCCTAAAATTAAAAAAAAAAAAAATTATACTCAAATAAGAGTTAACAATCACAACATCATCACTCTCACCATTAATATCATCATCATCATGAAAAACAAGCTTATTTTCTATACATGAGATGAAATAGAAAAGCTTTGCAACAAGCTTCAAGGAGTATAAAGAACCCCAAGTAAGTACAACACAATTCACACTCAGGCACACTACTGGTAAACTTCTGGAAAGCAGAGTTAAAAAGAAAACCTTAAAAGTAGCTGGGAGTGGTGATGGGGGTTGTGATGGTGGTAAGCGGGAGGAAAAGGGTAAGCATCCTTAATCCAAAATATGAAATTTTTTGAATGTCTACGTAATCCTACACAGAAAATTCTTCACCATGAAGTTTTGTCCCATCAAAAAATTATTTAAAGCATTTTATAAAATTACCTTTGTGCTACATGAATAAGGTATATAAGAAACATAAATGAGATTTATGTTTAAACTTGGACCCCATCAACCCAACTATCTCATCACGTAAAGTATTCTAAAATTTGAAAAGAATCCAAATGCCAAAGCACTTGTGGACCCGAGCATGAAGGATAGTCAACCTATTCCATGTACAGGAAAAGCATTTTAAAAAAAAAATGTAATTTAGTACAGGGTCTCACGACACAGATCAGATTTGTAGTGATCCTCCTGTTTTCAGCCTCCCAAGTGGTAGGAAAAGCATGAGATAGATAGAGAAAGAGAGAGGGGGGGGGAGAGCACTCAAACACACACAAGGAGGATATGAAAGAATCTTAAGAGACCAATCAGCCTCTTGCAGTGTTTAAACTATTGTTTGGATTCTGATTCAAACTGTAAAAAACACTTTCAACCTAAGTGGAAAAATGTGAATTACTGATTTTCATGTGATATGCTGGTACTGTGTTTCATTTTATTGCGGAACCACGGATTAAACTCAGGATCTTGCGCTTGACAGGGAAGAGCTTATTCTGCTGTCTCCCTGTCCCTTGATACTGTATTTTTACAGAGCCTTCAGCTTTCTAGACCTGTACTAACTAATATATTTACAGATAAAATGATATATCTGGTGTTATGGTTTGTGTCTAGGTGCCCCTTCAAAGCCTCAGGCAGTTGTTACAGGGTGAGCTTCCAGAGTTTGTGATTAATTCATGTTCCAGCGCTGGGCTTATGCGTGTGAGTGCTACATGTGGTCTGGGGCGGACTGCCTGAATGCAGCGAAAGGGAGACCGATGTACACTCTGTAGCTGTCATTGCCTCTGCCCCTCCTTTTGGCTCTTGCTGTTTTGCTGTTCTCTGCCACCATTGACTGTTGCTCTCTGCCATGTACCAGTCTGCTACCAGCCAGCTGAGTATGGACTGAAACCTCTACGAATTGCGAGCTCAATAAACCTTTCCTTCCTTAATTTTGTTTTGTGCCATCAATAAAAGAAAAGTAACTGAGACATCTGGGATTTGCTTTAAAATAATCTGGGACCATAAAGGAGAGAGTAGGTGAAGGCAGAGAAAACAAGGTGGGCTGCAAGTTGATTACCAAATGGGGTGGCTACCTGGGGTTTCATTATATAATTCTCTCCACAGTGGTATAGGTTTGATACTTTCCATTACGAAGACTTTATTTTTTTAAGTACTTAATCAACCTTGAAAAGGTAAAGGTTGGAATGACAAGCACCAACTTTCTCATTCTGACCCAAATGCATACATATACATTTAGAGTACTGGCTAGGCCAATGGAGTTAGGGAGTTTACTGTAATGGCTAAGATTTAATAATCTCAGGATAGAAATGATCTGCAGTCCTCTGGGGATGAAGCAAAGTTCTTCTTTTTTTTTTTAATAGCTAATATGGATCTCAATTCTGCTGCCCATAAAAATGAATTTATCTTTTGTCCATGGTTCACTTTTCATTTTTCACAGAATATGGTGACCGGAAGTAACTACTCAAGACAGGTTCATTTCGAACTTTCATATATTTTGTTCTAAACGCCATTTGCAGAATGTCTTTCTTTACTTAAAAGCCTATTAAGCTTTAAAAATACTTAAGGATGATAAGACCATGTATTGCAAAAAAAAAAAAATCCCATTTCCTGAATTCATTTCCCACCGTATAAATTTCACAATGACCACTGGTCAGTAATCTGGTTACCTGCGGCCTTTCTTTGAAGCCCTGGCTTCAAGGCACAGAGTGCGGGTGTGCGCCCAGGGCCAGGAACTCTTATGCCAAGGGCGAAAGAGGAACTGATGTAACGTCCTGGAAAGACTGCATTCTCTGTTCCTGCCCAGATCTTTGGGAACAATGAAGGAGCGAGACAGCGCTCTAGATAATTCAACTCAGATTGTACTTCTAACTCAGGATCTGGGCAGGAACAGGACTTGGAGGAGCTTGATTTATTTACCTCTCTGCAGACACCATTCAAAGAGGAAGTACTTGATGAAGTTGATAACATTAATGGTGGAGAACTGGATCTGAGGGTATTTAATTTCAGGCTCCTGGTGGTCTGGGCATAACCACTGTCAAGGCTGAAAGGTCTGTGATGACACCTTCCAGGCTCTGTTTCAGTCTGCAAAGCAAGCTCCCACGTACAAAGTGAAGCGGGTTGTGACGTCCTATCCCACTGCCTGCTGCTGCTGTTATTATAAGTTGGCAGCAGGGTATGGAAACTTACAAGACCAGAGCCGGCAGGCAGAGAAGCTCCGGACACAGGAAATGCACCGTGTGGACAGTGGGTGCATTAAATTCCCCAGATGTAGGAGTCTTCTGTCTAAAACATGAAGATTTTTTTGGTCTGGCCTTGATGTCTGGGTTTGTTCTTGGTAAACTGCCCAGCTGAGAAACTGGGAAATCATCCACATTGCCCTCCTTTCTGAAGGTCTTGATATGGGAGGGAAACATACAAGGAAGAGGGAGGGAAAGCCACACACCATTACTCAGTGTGGGCATGGAAGGATGGGAGGAAGAAAGCCCAGGGACTGGTCGAGAAATGTCTTCCTGATTGAAAGTGTTTTTGGATCCCCAAATTTCTCTCTGTGGACCTCCTTTGGGCACAAATAATCCTCCTCCTCTAACCAGCAAAGAGGACAAAATAAATCAAGTCTTTAAATATGCTCATTAGATTTTTTTTTAAAGGTCTGAATTCTTATTCTTTTTCCTTTTATTCTTTAGAAAAGTTTCTCTACTCAAAATTCAAGAACATTTGCCCCCTTTTAATCATGTTGTAAACAACAGATAGGTAGTAAACCTAAAACAAAAAATATAGGCCTGTCACAAAAGACATGGGTTTTGCTTGGGAAATTTCCAGGCCTGAGTGAAGGCTGGTCTCATGTTCCTATCTGTAGCCCAAGGTCACACCTTGACCTTTGTGCTTCCCCCAGGCCCCGAGAAGGACTCAGGGAGATAGAGCCCAGCAGCTAACTCTCAGCAATTTTAGCTACTGCCATGCACACTGTTTCAAAAGGGACCACATCCCAGCACCATTTAGTAAAATATGAGTGGGTACTCTGAATGCTATAAAGAGCTAAGCAAAAGCTGAAGGCTCTCGGTTATAGATAAAGGCTCCTGAAACAGAAATGTATTCCATATGCATACTCAAGTGCCCCTTCCTCCCATATTTGCTGGTTGAAGTCCTAATCCCTAGTACCTCAGAATGTGGTAGTACTTGGAAAGAAGGTCCTTGAGGAATAGTTAAAAAGAGGTTACTTTAATATCCAGTATGACTGCTGTCCTCATAATGGAGGACTTTGGACAGAAAGACACACAGGGAGAATGCTACATGATGAGGAAGGAAAGCGGATCTGTCCAAGTCTAGAAGGCCAAGGATTGCCAGCCATGCCCCAGCAGCAAGGAGAGGGGTCTGGGACAGATCGTCCTCCACAGCCCTCAGGAGCCCAAGTTGGCTGCATCTTGGCCTTGGGCCTCCAGAATACAGAAACAAGAGCCGGGCGTGGTGGCGCATGCCTGTAATCCCAGCACTAGGGAGGCTGAGGCAGGAGAATTGTTGTGAGTTCGAGACCAACCTGAGCTACAAAGTGAGCTTAAGGCCAGCCTGAACTGCACAGTGAGACCCTGTCTCAAAAAAGACAAAAAAAAAAGACAAAAAAGACAGAATACAGAAACATTGCACTTCTGTTGTTTCAATGGCTGCTTCGTTTGTGGTACTTTGTTAGGATTCCTACTGCCCTTCTACCCAGTCCTGATTCCTTGTCCTCAAGGATCAAATTGACTTGCTACTGATACTTTGACTGGACATTTCAGTCTGTTCATTGCAACAAGTTGCTAGACTGCTGGATTCCCTTATAGGGCCTGAGAAGACAATGGCCCCATACTTTATAGAGTGTAGGAGTCACCTATATTTGAGGTCATTAATAAAAAGGGTAGGGGGAGACGGCTCAGTAGACTAAGTGCTTCCTTGGCAAGTGCAAGGGCCTGAGTTCAATTCCTGGTTCTGTTTGTTTACTTTTTTTTTTTTTTTTTTTTTTTTTTTTTTTTTTTTTTTTTTTTTTTTTTTTTTTTTTTTTTGCAGAACTGGGGATTGAACTCAGGCCCTTGTGCTTTCCAGGGAGGCACTTATTCTACTGAGCTATCTTCCCAGCCCAATCCCTGGTTCTGAAAAAAACCAAAAAAGTCTCATGTAAGTTCCCAGAATTTTATAATTAACAAAATGGGCAACTTGAAGGCTTAATCCTCCTTATGGGGGCAGGGCGGCTGCCCTCCCAGGGGGTGAACACAGAACATGGATGGGAATCTGCAGACCCAGAGGGACCTGGCTCCCAGCTCCTGGCTGTAAACTGCTCTGTTATGCTGCTTTGCACAAGGCAGCATAGCAGTCTCAGTAATGCAGGGAATTAAGAAATCAAGTGATCAGATTTCACATGAGCCAGTTAGATCAGTGGAGGTAAATCTGTCAGCCTAGGAACTGGGGTTAGGGTGGCACAAAGATAAGGCTGAAGAGCTTTAGAGCTGGGGAAACAGTTAAGATAGAGCCTTAAACCAAGAGTCCTCTGAAGATGAAATCAACCTGGTCACAGTCTTCTTATGTCAAAGGCACTGAAAGCATTTCCCTAGGGGTAATGGAAGTTTCTGGGGGGACTTTCTGCCTCTCTTGGGAGAGTTATTAGTGTCTATAAGGATCTCTTATGCATACACCTTTGGTGTAAGACAGCATGGTAGCCTTAGAGCTAAAAGTAGCCTGGAAAGGGGGAGGGGTGGTGGTGAGTGGGTCCCCCTGAGGAGGACTGAAGGCTCATAGGAGATGCCAAAAGGCCCTCTGCACAATTCAGTACTCCCCCTTTGTTCAATGCACTGGGGAGAAAGGTCAGAGGAGAGAAGGGCATGTTGCCCTGAGCCCTGAAATACAGGTGGTTCACCAGGAACAAAAGGCTCTTAACCTCTACTTCCTTAATCAATAAGGAGGGAACAGGAAGCCAAGCGTCAGGCCTGTTCTTCCTCTAGTGGGATCTCTCATTAACTGCTGCTAGACTCAAGACTGGGAACGGAAAGGGGGCAAATCCCTTCCTTCCTTTAATAGAAAGGTTCTAAAAATGTCACAGAGGAACCACCCTGCACGTGCCAGGTAACCTTGAGGTAAGGCAAACAGTGCTGACTTCAAAACAGGCTGTGTTCTGAAAATAAAACTGGCATTTTAATGTATTTCTCTGAAGAAAGCATGCTAGGAATGGTGTCCAGTTGATCGTTGAAGGTATCCTAGGACAAGCAACAGGCCTACCCTTTACCTGGAATACACAAATCTTATGCGCACACAAGCTGCATGTAGTTGCAAAGAAGCAAAATGCCTAAGAAAACAGAAAACAGAATTGTAATTTAAAAAAATGGCACAACAATGTGAATATACTTAAATACTAAGTGGTACACTTAAAAATAAGATAGTGTTACATTACGTACATTTTATCATCGCATTTATTAATTTACTAAGAAAGGAAGGACATTTCAACCAAGTAATAGTAAGAAATACTGGATCAGGCCAATGAATGATGTTTATTGACTGTTTGCTACCTGACAGGTGATATTCCAAGGCTATTTATTATGTTAAGTACTTTCTTTCTTAAATCAATTCTGTGAGACAGGTACTACTATTTTTCTTCTTTTGCAAATGGAGGTGTAAGAAAGTTAAGTTACATGCCTAAAGATGCTCAGCTGGTAAACTGAGGAGCTGGGATTTGAGCCCAGGAGGCTGGATTCAAAGGATACCATGACACTTTTGATGTCATCATAAACTATACATTTAAATGTATAAGACATCAGACCCAAGCTTGGAGCACTATTTTAGCATGACTAGAATAGAGAATCAGGGTGATTTTTATAACACCCAGTAATAGGTTATGTCTGGAGCAGACAGAAACTCCCACCACCTGGTACCTCTGCAGTAGCAGTGATGAGTGCAGTCTTTCCAGCAGTGGCCTGAACCTTGGTGCTGGTCTCCAGGCAGGATGACGGCCTGCACTTCCACACTGCCTTAGGAGCCACCTATCTCACAGGCTAGGAGACCTTCCTCAGGCTTTCCGGTCATCCCGAGGGAGCCAACCACCCACACGTTCATTCCATTTACCCTGAATTTTTAAAAATCATAAAAGACATCATAGTTGGGGTCTCAAAGGCTGCCTGAGATCTTGCTTGTTTCCACGTGGCAGTACTCTAAACAGGAGTGCTAGGGTCTACCCTGCCCCCCAGTCAAGCGCTCTGAAACTTGCCTTGGCACTTGTGTAAGTCCACAACTAATCTCCACAACTCGGATGCACCTTTCAAATTTTCTCCTTGTTTTTAGGGTGTTTGCACAATATTGATAAAGATGCTACTTTAGACAGTTCATTTTTGCTGCAGTGGGAATAAACACAGGCTGGGAGTCCATCCTCTTGCACTGGAACCTAAGCTTTGCTCCTTGGTCTGGGGAGTTCCTACTTTATTGCTCTTGGTTTCTACTTCCTCGTCTATAAAATGACAATAATAATATTACCTTTTCATGGGGTGACTACGAAGATTAAATGATTTAAATGTTTAAGAGCTTAGAAGGTCTTGGCATACAACAAGCACCCAATAAATGTTAACTATTATGTTGTGATTATAAAATGGATTCACATACCTCATCTTTAATTATTAAGATTTTCTTCCTCCAAGGCAATGTTTGGGCACTTGGGTTTGGTGGTGGAGTAATATTTCTTTCAAGAAAGCCATCATAGAAACAAAACTTACTTGGGCCATCGCAGAATATGTTACTCTCCTGCCTCTCACTAAGAAATGATTGCTCTCCGTTATCAGGGCTGTTCCTGTGGGCTAGTTTTAAGGAAAACTGAGGTACACAGAATTTCAAAGTTTGACACTTCTCATAATGGCATGAGATGTTCATGTTCACCTTGTGACAAAAAGCTGCCACCAGAGTGAGACTGCTGTCTTCAAACTGAACTGTCTACTGTCACAGAAATGATCACAGCCCTGAGTATATGAATATTCTCCAATTAAAATAAAAATGCTTTCAGTTGGGGCATTGGAAAGGGTGGGACTGAAGAGCTAAATTGACAGGAAAGCCCCCAACAGGGTGATGCAACAAGATCGTTAGAGAAACATATCTTGTCCCTCCTCCCTACAGACGGTGTCTGCGCAGTTTTGTGCAGGGCCCACTCTGCACAGCTGGCTCCACTTGGAGATTTTAGCCAAAACCAGAAGCTCTTATGGCCCAGTGAGCTTTCAGGGAACCACTCTTCAAGCAGTTCCAGAGCCAAAGGACCAGGAACAACAGGGTACATATAGTCTTTTGTGAGATAATGCTTTTCTTTGGAAAGAAGCTAAAATCTTTTAGTTCCATGGAATCAAAAAGCATCTGACTTTGGAAACTAAGATATCAAAAGAAGTTCTCACTAAACTGTACATATAAAAATGTATTTTTGCCAGCCCCAAATTTCTTTCTTTCTTTTTTTCTTTTTTTTTTTTTGGTGGAACTGGGAATTGAACTCAGGCCCTTGTGCTTGCCAGGGAAATGCTTATTCTACCGAGCCATCTCCCTGGCCCCTGGCCCCAAATTTCTAAAAAATGCTTTGCTTCCTGGTTTTTGAGCAAGAAGCACTAACATCATTTATTTTGTCCCTTTCTATACTACCACGGACCTACCTATCATCTCATTCATATTATGCAAAGTCAGTAATAATAGTTCAAGAAACAGAAATTACTTAAACTGAGCTTTTCTTTAGTAAATAAAAGATGCTTATAAAGTTTGGCTACCAGGATGGGCAAAAGTATCACAAATTGTTGATAAAATGAGACAAGAGAACAAAAAGAGATTTTCTACTGTTTCTGGATAGTGCCAGGCAGAACTCTTGTTAGGATTTTCTGTACTTTAGCTGCCCAAGCTGCTAAGCATGAAGAATGCATCTTCATTTCTGTATCGCTTCATGCTTAGAGTCATATGGCATCTGAGACACCATTCACTCTAAGCCCTATCTCATAAGTGAGGAAACAAAGAACCAGAGAAATAAAGAGTTTGCCCTCATGAATATCCTGATAGAATGGGGGATTTAAACCTGGTTTCCTGACTTCCAGATCACCTCCTTTAAAATTTTTCCCAATACACCTACACCTCATCCCAGTTGGGGACAGTTGTGGCTTATACCTGTCGTCCTACTTATTCATAGAGCTCAATGTCATTGTCCTGAGTGGCTCAGTGAGAGTGAAACATTGTATGGTGAACTTAGTTATATAATATTGCTCTTTCTTCTTATAGGTAATAAGGGAAGAGAGTGGAAATACTGGTTTTCCTGCAGGTAGGTGGTAATCTGATGACTGTTTTGCTCAAGGCCTGACAGAACTTTGGAACTGAGTATATAGGAGAGATAAAGGTGTTTACAAAATGAAGGGTCAGGATCAGTGTGGTCACCCTGCTCCTAGGGCATGGAGGGGAAGCCCTGCGCTAACACCAGCTTCCCACCCCGACACTGCCATGTGATGGCAAGTCAGGAAGGTCACGCCTCAGTGTCATGCACACGTGGAGGAGATGTGGTAGGGGGACTGCCGCCACATGAAACAAGATGCATTTGTTCTGCTATATAAATTCCCATTGTGAAATTATGAACATCTGAACTGCTGAAGTTGGGCGGCTGGGTGAAGTGAAGTTCTGGGGGCTGAAGAAAGCCTGTGTTTCTCTGCTACTCTGTGCATCACTGTGCCAGGCTGCCCAGGAGCCAAGGGGTACCTCCTCTGGAGGGCCCTGTTCTGCCATTCATGTACATGTTATGCATCCCCAAACCAACACTGGAGGTCTGAAGTGAACCCAGGTCTGAAATCTGAGTGCCAACCTGACAAACAAGTGGACAATTCCATACCCGGCTTCTTGTGACAGGGTGCTGTCAAAATGCACATACGTTAGTAAACTGTTACAAATCATAACTTGAAAAACATGACTGAATTTCACGTTGAGACATGGACCCCCTCCCCGCAAGGTTTTACTATGTATATGCAAGTATCCCCAAATCTGAAACATTTCAGATCCTAAGCGATCTTGGGCCAACATATTTTTACATGTACCCTTACTTGTGTAAAATACATTGAGGAAGTAACACCTGATAGGTATACTTTCTCCTACAGGCTGTTTGAAAGAACCAGATCTTTCTGTATGGTAACATATGTCCACAACCATCACCTATTACCATCACAATCAAACAGAACAGAACAGCACTGATTCTCAAGACAATCCATGGTGAGGAATGTTTCTTTTTTTTTTTTTTTTTCTTTTGGGAGGAGAAGGGAAAGAGGCTGGAGGTCAGGAATCTGTACAGACTCAGTCACCTCTCCCCTTGTTTTCTCTGAAAGTCTGGGGCAGTGTGAGCAGCCCCTACACATCCCCGCTGTGTCCACTCATCCTCTGGCAGCATGCTCTGTGGCCAAACAGACAAAAGGGATGGGCAGGTGCTCTCAGATCTTGCTTCCTGGTTGTCAGCTTTAAGGAATGGACTCTGAGTACACACTGTGTACTTTTAAGAGCTGGGTCCGAAGCACAGCCCTGGGTCTGCAGAGCCACGAAGCCCCTGAAATTGGCCTTTTGAGCTCCTTTCTCACACGACATTCTAAGGCCCGAGAGCACTGCACGCCCCAGTGTATGCAGTAGCACACCTGGATTCACTTGGCCTGAGAGTAGCTCTCAGAGTAAGTTAGTTTTTTCTCCGGAGGAGCTCTGGTTTACCAACATGCATACAAGATTAAAGGTGCTGATGCCTACTTAGTCAAATCAGGCCCAGGAGAAAGGAAGAAGGGTCTGAGATGAGGTAAGAGCATCCACCACTCCTCAAGCTTGGGGATAAAATGGGGCTAGAAATCCCAAGAGGAATTTTTTTTTTTTAAAGCAAGTCAGGAAATATAATTCTTGTTTCCATGTCAGGCTTCAGTAAACCTACCTCCACTTCTCTGGAGTGGCTGCTGACTAGTAACCAAATAAAAAATGAACACACCAGGAAGAACAGAAGAATACAAGAACTGAGTTGTGGGGAGGACAGCAGATGCTAAATTCTATGAGGGGAAAAAGAGGAGAGGGAAGAACGAGAGGAGGGGCAGCCAGCACTGCTCGCTCATTAGTCCTACCATGAAAGGAAGTTGACCCAGGTGGCATGGGTCACCTGGAGTCAGGTTCTCCTCTGTGACATCTTAATTAAAACACAAAATTTCTTTCTTTCTTTTTTTTGTATTTTAGGGAAGGGTCTACAGGGTGTTCAGGGTCTCACTACTAGATGTGACTCATAGTGATCTGCCTGTTTACAGCCTCCCAAGAGCTGGGATTATAGGCGTGCATCACCACGACCAGTCTCAATTGTCTCAGGGTGCCCTGGGGGTGGGGCTGGCACAGTAGGCCCGGGGATCAAACACCCCCCCTTGCCCGCCTCCGCACTGCTGAGCTACTTCGCTGGCCTAAAACACAAAATTTCTTGTTTGTTAATTGGCTGATAATAAAAAAAAAACAAAAAAACAAAAAACTTCTCTGCTTTTGGGCACACTGGATCAATTGAAGGGAGTTCCCCAAGAGTCAGGGCACTTGAGCCCCTAGAATCTGGTCCTAGGGAAAGTACACAAGATGAAGTACTGCTCCTGTCACACCTCCATTATCTCCCAACTTGGCAGGGGGATGTGGACACCCTGGTCCTCACAGTCAGCACTGAACGCTGCCATACATTTAGCTGTCCAGTGGCACAGCACTCCCAGGCATTTTCACGGCCATCTCTGCACCCAATCACCTGCTTCTGAACTACGTCCAGGGGGCCACAATTGCGTTCTGGATTTGCTTCCACAACTCCTGCAAAGCACAAGAGGAGCAGCTACAGGGGACATGCAGGAGTTCTGCCCATGCACAGCCTCTGCAACTCTCCTGGGGTTCAAGTGGAGAAAGCCCAAACCCAGCACCACATCCACAAGGTCAAGATGTCCCCTTCCACCCCGCTTTTATTACATCTTGCTTGAAAATCTTCAAGGACTGTGCTCACTCTCTTCTGCAGCTAAGAATCAGTTCCCTACATTCTGGTTCTCACCCAACCTCCTGGGCTCTCCATTCCAAGATGGACATCACTATTCAAGCAGGGTGATCGCCCACGGGGGTCTATTTTCTGCTATTTGGAATATACCTGTTGAAATTTATCAATTTCAATGAAAAGGTTGGGGGTTGGAGTTAAGTTCTAAATCCCATGTGATCAGGCCAACCAGATAGCTCAGCAGACTAAAGGGCCTGCTTAGGTAGTGCACGGGGGTGGGGCTGAGATGGTGACTGAGACTGGGCATGGTGATGCGCATCTGTAATCCTAGTGCTTGGAAGACTGAAAACAGGAGGCTATGAATCTGATTTGTATAGTGAGACCCTGTAGGCCCTGTACTAAATTTATTAAAAAAAACACAATCCCACGTGATCTAACTGCTCTCTGGTGCAAGGGCTGAACCCACTCCGAAGTCATTTTCTGTGTCTGGATTGTTCTCCACTTCACCACTGCTAGTCACAACCTGGGTGGACAGCTGTCAATGAATCCTTCAGAGATTTCTCCCTTATACAGCCTCTTGAAGTAACTGGTTACAACCTCCCCTCCCACCATACCTCTGGTGCCAGCTAATACAATTAAGCTTTTAAACTTATGTGCATGTCTATCTCACTGCTTTACTAAGGCTTCATGCTTCAGAAAGGAAGCAAACACATCTTATTCATCTAGGCATTTCTCCTACTGCCTGGTACACCATAGGCACTCAATAAATGCCTGTTGACTGGCAAATGAATTCACACGAATAAGAATAGCTGGTCAAGTTAACAATTAAAAGCCTTGGGTTTGTCTAAGTCTTGGGCATAGAAAGAAAAACCTCATCCAGTACCTTCTTCATGGTTCTGATGCAGGAGGACCTCCGGCTGTGTATGGATAGAGTTTCCAGGGTGGAAGAATGGTGAGAAAAGGATCCGAGGTTTCCTCTGCTTCAGAATATGCTGAAGGAGTTCATAGAGCACATCACCTGAGAAGAAAAAGAAACGGGAAGTAGAAGATGGAATACCACTCAACAGCATGGATGGAGCTGGAACCTGTGCCTGGTACCACGGCAGGGCTACAGTGCTCAACAAAACTGCGTGCCGTCCTCGTGGACAGGGAAAGGACACAGCACACGGAATTCCAAACGTCAGAGCCATGTGATTGCTTAAATAGGACTTTTTTTTTTTATTATGACAGTAATATACAAGAAAAAAATTTTAAAAGTGCCTCACACTACAAAGCAAGGGAATCTACTTATAACCCTGTCACTCCGAGAGAAAAGCTTCACCAATACTATCTATAGTTAAATAGCTAGAAGTGAGTTAACAGTTCAGTGTCTACTCTTTCCCTTTCTACATCATGTTTTTTTTTACTTCTTTTTTTCCTTGTCTCTTGTTTTCTTTTATTACTTTTTTTAGAATATAGCAATAACTGATAGGACATTAAAAGCAGTATGCATTTAGAAGAACAAAACGATAGGTATTTCAAACATGGTTTTAGTATTACATATTGCTATCCTCAATGTAGTTGCTTAGCTCATGGGTATCAGCATAAAGAGTTAGTCAGGTTGAGAATTCTACCAGTAAACTGATATTTTTAAGAACCTGATGGAGATTCTTAGGACCAATGTCTGAACCATACTGTTTATACAAATGTTTTGTCTATTATATTTCCTAACTTTTCTCCTTGATCTCTCTTTGTTGTTTAATCCCTAAGTTCTTTCTTTCCATTTAACTGTGTTTTACCTTTCAATTTTTATTTCTTCTTTTGAGTTCTTACACTAAGGAGACAATATGATATTTACACATGTGGTTTATTTCACTCACAAGTACATCTCCAAGTTGTGTCCACTTATATATGAAGGCTTCAAGTTTATTTTTCTTTATACCTAATATTCCACTGTATACAAATACATCTTTTCACCCATCCCTACATCACATTTTAAAGATGTCCCCATACTACTAAACTCCTTTGCGGTTGACAGGTGATAGCTCACTAACTGGATATCCCAGACTTTAGGGGAAACCTACACTGTTCCAACTTATTCCTATAATTTTTGTCAAAATATTCTTTTTACATCCATCTCTTCTTGCATGTCAGACTATTCAAAAAAAGCTTTAATGGAAAAGTCTTTAATGTTCCAACGACAATTGATAGAAATCTTCCTTATGGAGAAAACTATGCCTTTCTAGCCCACCCTAACTCCAGGCAGAAACAGAATAGAAAAAGAAAAAAGTCACAAATCTGGTTAGAGGTGCTAACTAGTCATAATACTCTAAGGTACATTCTAGGATGCTTCTCACCTTTAAAAATACTCAGACTCATTGCTCTAAGGTCCTACATGCTTTAGAAAATCATCTTGAGATAGGAGATACTGGCAGACACTGGTGGGGGTTGGTGCGAATCCTTCTTTTCTGATATACTCTGTATCTCAAGTGTCCCTGGAGTGGCCCCCATCCCAAATGCATCATGGTCTGGTCCCACCCCTCTGGCCCAGATGCAAGGTCACAGTCAGATGGGTGCTTCAAAATCCTGTACGGGCAGGTGATTAATCTTTAAAATGCCACACAGGCTGCTGACTGTCCCCCGTGTCCTTCCCCACGCAAGGATGTGCAGTCAACAACTGTAGCCAACAATGAGTCTTTGTCTCTAATTTTACCCATTTTTAACAGATACTTTAATTAACAACTTTATTTAGCTGCATATTTAGGGCTGCAGATATTGCTGCACGATTTCTTTCCTCCAAACTCAGCATGAACCTGAGAAAATGCTCCATATTTAATTCCTTGCTTTTTCCAAACCACCAATTCTCAACTGTTTATACCAAATAAAGTTCCGTGGCTATGGGCCAGCTTGTCCAAAGTAAGTCCCAGGGAATCTTGTGAGCTTGCTCTTTGTTCCTTCCCCTACCTTGTAGATGTCACTGGTGTAAGTTACTGCCAACTACTTACTATTATTAAATAAGCACTGAGATTTCAAAGAGTAGATGTAGGTGCTGATCTATCTCATTAAAAACGGACAGTGAGAAGAAGATGCAGAGGTCTTCTGACCACCCTTATGGAAAAAAGTCTCGGGTGTGGCAAAACCTGGCCCACGATGTGTGTTTTCACATCGGGAAGGGTTCTGGCATTCACGGACTCCAAATCTAGTAGTCATGGTGATGGTTCTCATAGATAGGGAAGCAGAGCCTGAAATACAGCCCTATTTTAATGACTTGTATTTTAACTGCAATATAAAAATAAGTCCCTAATCAAGTTTTTTTTTGGGGGGGCGGTGGTGGTGGGGGCTCAGAGTAACGTCTTCTGAGCTTTTCCTAATTTATATGGCCTGTTTGACCCTGGGGTTTGTTCAATGTTTTATTTCAGTAATACACAAAATAGAAAGTGAAAATGTTTAAAAATATGTTCTTGATGATTACTATTGCTAAAAACAAGGGTCCATAATTAGCCTATCCAATTTGGAAGGGGAGGCCAGGAAATGTGTGTCTGGTGTCTGCGAGGGTAGCAGGGGTGGGACGTAGACTGCAGACACCCAGCCTGCCAGCACAGCAGCCACCTGAGGCTTCTCTGCAGAGCGCAGCTCCCAGACACTCCCTCCAGGGCAGCGAGGGTCCAGGGAGGGCCATCTTACGCAGGACCTTGAATGGGGCTGGAGCAGATGCTGCTCCCTGCGCTGGGGCTGGAGAAGGTCCCTGGTGGAGACTGAAACAAAGGCCAGAGGGGGTGGAGCCACTGTCTCCTGGGCTCCTTTGCATGCACGCAGGCAGAGAGCCACAAGGCACTCTTTTCGGCTGTCCTAGGCCTGGGCTTCTGGAAAGAGCCCGTGAAAATGGTGCCCCATTTGCAGGATTACTTATTTATTTATTTGTTGGGTACAGGGTCTTACTACGCAGTTCATACTTGTAGTGATTCTCAGCACTGGAATTACAGGCATGCACCACCACACCATACCAGGCCAGCAGGAATAGGCAGGCATGGCATGAGGTATCGAGGATCAAACTCAGGTCCTTGTGCTTGCCAGGCAGGTGCTCAGACCCCCGAGCTATCTCCCCAGCTGGCCATCTGCAGGATTCTTGTGTGGTTTCAGTGAGGTGATCCAGGCAATGAGAATAAGCTCAGTGTCATTTCAGGAAACATCAGGGCTCAGGCCACAGAAGCAAGTGCTCTCACCTCTTTCCTTTACCACTCAGAGTACATTCTTATTGCCCTCGCGATGGCTCTGGACAGGTGTGTAAGCTCTCAGCAGAGCTCACACAGATAGCAGGAGAGTGTCTGGGTCATCACCAGTGTGATGGCCCCTGCTAGGAAGGGGAAAGAAGGTGGCCTGAGGCACTGTCCCATTCGTAGGCTCTGTGGATATCTCCTCCTGCTCCGGGGGTGGGCTAGGCCACTGCTGATGCCAATGTGCCTGCTGCCTGCATTTCTGGGCTGCTCTGGGAGACAGCAGCAGTTAAGTGCCATCCATGAGAGACAGTGGATGGGTAGGGGTGAGGCCCAAATCCCAGGTGCTCGGCAGGAAAACACAGAGACTTCAGAGCAGGGGCATAGCTACATTAGTCCATTCGCAGTCATATTTGCGAATATGACTCTGCAGCCAAGAGCTGGGTCAGGGGATATGGCAGGCTACGTCTATGATTGCTGGTAACAGTATTGCCTATAATCACTTGGAAATTTGGACCAAGAGTCTAGAAGTTTCTTACATTAACTCAATCTTTTGCTTGCTATGAGTCTCCCAGCCAAAGGATAGCTTTCCCCCCCCCGCCTTGTGTGGAACAGTCTCTTTCTTTGTACTTCAGGATGGCCTTATGGCCTTGAACCTGCAGCGATCCTTTCGCCTCATTCTCCCAAGTGTTCGGGTTACAGGGATGTGCCACCACACCCAGATCAAGGAGTGGCTTTGGCTGAATACATCCTGTTATGGATAGCCAGCCACTGCATGAACAAATCAGCTTAGAAGGGCTCTAGCTGGCAGACACTGGCACAGACTTGGAGCCCGGCTCTCTTGCAATCCCTGTACCTCAGTTGTTAGTCTTGCTTGCTTTTAGAATACACAAAAGATGTGTCATGTTTATAACAAACTTCTAAAGAAATGAAGATAGCTCCTCCCACTCCCCTCCTGTCCATTGTCACACAGCTTTTCCACAACCCAGCCTGGCCCATCAATATATTCTTCAAATTCTCAGACACTGGAAGTCATGTTTCAAAAGTAGTATTCACAAAGCACCTCTGGAATACAGTCCATTCTGGAATATAGAAGATATTTAAAAATAAATTACATTCATTTGCCTACTGAAAGCAAAGAGCATGAGCCAACGCAGTTATGTATCTAACTTAGCAAATGACCACTGGCTTTAATTCAAAAGGTACATAAAAATGTTTCAGCCCATTTAGGGCTTGATAAATCTTCCCCATCTTCCAGAAAAGAAATGAGTACTATTAACTCATGCTTCTATTGTACTAAGCAATGGAACCCAAGTCTGTTGGTCAAGGGCTCTTCCATCCACCTGCACGCACACATGCACACACATGATGTACACATATGATGTACAGAGGTGGATTTGCCACGCAGCTAGTGGGCTTCAGGGCCTTCACTTGCAAAGGTGCAGGGAGAAGTCTTAGAAGTTTTATATGCTTCTGGGTACAAAGCATACATCACACTCAGAAACATAACCCACATGCACTTTTGATATAAAGTCCAGTATCTACCCTGAAAACCCTGAATTTTCTTATTTTATTGAAATGTGTCTCAAGTGAACAGCAGAGGTGAACAATGCTATTTACAGTTGCTGTATTGATCGTACGTACCCCGTGCCTGAGGCCAAGAACACACTGGGGAGGAACGAGTTAAAGTCTTTTATGTTACTTTACTTTTAGAGGGAAAGATTTGGGCTATGGAGCAAGACAGCCCCAAGTCTGAATCCTGGAGGCAAATTAGTTCTCCTTTCCATGGGTTAAAGTCTCAATTCAGTGTCATTTTGTGTAAAATGAGAATAATGCCCCAGGCTCAGCAGGGCTCCAGTGAGCTGAGAGGTACAAAGCTCCAGCCCCGTGTACCATAATACACACTCAATGGACACACTCTATCCCTTTGTAATGACAATGATTAACAGACAGGTCTCAAAAAATTTGACAAAAATCCTTGTTTATATTTAAAGCACATGCATATGTTTTACATCACATTCCTATGTGTGGATCATTTCTTTTTCTATTGGTTGACAGTCACTTCATAGAGGCATTTCTAGTTCACCGTCATATCTCTCCAGTCTCCCATTCATAGTCATATAGTCAGCCTCTTCTTCCAGCCTCAGTTCATTCTCAGTCTCCCACTTCTCCCTCCTGCCCTCCTCTCTGAGATACGCATACACTTCCTGTCTGCTTTCTTTCCTGGTGCTGCTCCTGTCTTTCTCCTGCCCTTACACTCAAACTTCCCCAAGGAGAGCCAACCCTGTGATTGCTACTTCCTCACTTTCAGTGCTGCGTTCCTCTCAGATTCTTCCTCAACTGCTCTTGTTGAGTTCCCTTCCCTGTTGTCACATAGAGGAAGGGCATGACTGACCCTTGACCCCTCGAGGACAGCAGCCATCACCAGGAAGCCCAACCTTTCTCCTACTTGGATACACTGTGAATGCACAGGTTTCTACTTCCCCTTTCTTTTCACTTCTCTCCTCCTATCATTTGATATGAACATTCCCTAGTGCTCTGGCTGGCTTTCCTTTTGTGGCAATCAGCTTGTCTCCCCTAAATCTGCTCTACTGGCAGGGCTTCTGCACCCCAGGATAGCTTCTCACCTCCTAGATACTTCCTCTGGGATGTCTAAAAGATGGCAGGCCTTCAATGTGTCTGACAGGGAAGTCATCACAAAACCAGAGGGTCCTAAGTCAGTAAAAGCTCAGAAATCCTTCTGGTCTGAGCAGAAGAGAGAAATCTTCTCTCCCTCTGCTCCTTGACTCCAGCCAAATGGTTGGCCCGGCTTTTATTTCTTACCTTCATACCTATTATCATTATTGTCTACTTAAAACTCTGAACATGGCCAGCAAAGCCCTACATGAGCCACTAAAAAAGTAATAGACTGAATGGTTATAAAACTACACTGCATTCTCTTTTTATTTCCCTTTTTGTAGTTTGGGAGTGAATAGGGAATTTCTAGTTTTTACTGTTATAAATAGAATTGCTAGGGGTATTATTCCCCATTATTCTTGGGATTTTTTTTTAAAGGAAAAGGAATTACTAGTGAATAGATATGACTGGGTTTCTTTTGCTTTGTTTTGAAGTACTGGGGATTGAACACAGGGTATTCATACTAAGTTATATCCCAGCTCTTTTTTATTTTGAAACAGTCTCTTAACAAAGTCACTAAGTTGTCCATACTGGCCTGAACTTGCAGTCCTCTTGCCTCAGTTTCCCAGAGTGATGGTTAGTTTTAAAGTTCTTGTTAAATGTTGCTTATATCAGTATGGTGGGGCCAGCAGTTAGAGACATCTACAGTGATATGGAGAGCCTTCCCCAGGGCTTCTACATCTCATGTCTCAGGTTAGTAGGTTTAATCAAGAACTTTAACCTTATTAAAATTTGCATTTTATGAGGTGATTGTTGGGTACATAAACTCATGTAGATTTTCTTAAGTGACACATTTTCTAACTTACAAGTAGTTCTGCCTCTCACTCTTACTGAGAGATTTAAATTTCCTTCTAAATAATTCTTAAGAAAAAATAAAAGCATGACTGGGGTTGGAGGGACATTTTAAATTTGTCAGAAAATTCTCTCTGCTGCATCTTTCTTGCCTGTGACAATGAAGGCACCAGTGTGGCTACAGGCTCCAGCATGCCTGTTCCTGTCCTGGGATGCTAGCTTGGTCTTAGTTTCTAAGCATCCCATTCAGTCCATTTCTATAGCATGACTAAATCACAAACATTTATTTAATGGAGTACATCCTGGAAGCATAAAAATACACTAGACTTAGGAACACATATTTGAAATATACTTTCATATTTATGGCTTAGAGATCCTGAGATAAAATGTGAATATTATGCTTAAGAGAAGCATAAATCAGTTAGCAAACAAATAATAATAAGATAGTTATCTGTAGGTGGACATAGACTGTGAGGTAAGTAATAAGCTCTTGAGAAAACAGAAATGTGAAACGGTTGCATGCTTTATTAAAGGCTGTGCTCAGCGCTTGTCTCTCATGTCAACAGAAGGAAGGATGGGTCAGTCACTACTGCTTCCCAAGGAAGTCCAGGGAATGGCTTTCCCCTAAATGACTTCTCTGATGTGTGGTGGTTTCTAACTTTCTTACTTTTAAGTTTTGCTTGTCCAAAGACGGGGCGAGAAAGAGTGGACTGGTGCTGTCCTTAGAGAAGGTCAGCTCCCACATCTCTGGGTCCCCTTCTGTGACCTGGACACTCGGACTCTTTGATTTTGTTCTCATGAAGCCATCTAGCAAACCACCTACCAAGCTTAGCAGACAGTCAGGCAAACTGGCCCAAGGAACTACAGATAGATAAGAGTCATATTTTCAGTCTTTGACTTGAAAATGGAATTTTACTATATTTAAAGAATACAAAGCCAGGTGGCGCATGCCTGTAATCCCAGCACTCGGGAGGCTGAGGCAGGAGGATTGTTGTGAGTTCGAGACCAGCCTGAGCTACAAAGTGAGCTTAAAGCCAGCCTGGACTGCATGGTGAAACCCTGTCTCAAAAAGACAAAAAAAAAAAAAAGTG
>PVKA01000061.1:110471-207336 GCA_004027165.1 Ctenomys sociabilis
AAAAAAAAAAAAAAAAAAAAAAAAAAAAAAAAAAAAAAAAAAAAAAAAAAAAAAAAAAAAAAAAAAAAAAAAAAAAAAAAAAGAATACAAGTGAAGAGTGTTTCCAAACATAAGGGCTCTGATGGGTTGGAAAGGGAAAGCATCATTTGCAAAAGCAGTACAGTACACTAAAAGAGGGCAAATGTGAGTATACCTACAATTTTCAATACATTTAGGAACTCCCTGATGTCTTTTTAAAAAACTGAACTGAAAATATATTCCTATCTTCCCTTTAAAGCACAGAGAGCACAGCATGAACAAACTGATAATAACCTGAGGTTTCTGTTCATACAAAATGAGTATATAAATTTATTCCACCTGAACACTATGTTATAACTCTAAATAAGAATATTTTCTCTCATTAATGTATTTTCTTAGTCACCAAGTAACCTCGTAATCAAATATCTAAATTTAAATGACCCAGACCCATTTAATGTGACAACTTATCTAGTAGCTCAAGGATTAGGTAAAATTATTCTGCCCAGGTAAGGTTTTGTATAAAATGCAGATCTTTTTACATTTATTGTTTGTCTTAGCAAGTATTTTAAAGTTGCATCTTGTATTATTGGGGGGTGACCTCAAAGAAAGTACTCCACTTATCTGAAAGCTTCTGTTTAGAGATCATATCGTCATTTGAAGCATATTTCAAGTGTTCCCTGCTTTATTTGTAGTGATGGACAAAGAAGACTCTTGTCTAGGAGGGGATAAATCTAACTAATAAAATTGGCCAATGAACACAGCATATGGCATTGAGAGAGACTACTGTATATGAACATAAGGTACATTAATATTTAAGGTTACGTAGAATGCATCGCCTAGTTCTCTCCTTGCTATACTGGAGACACACTGCGTTAGGAGAGCAGAGTTTTGGGAGAGGCCAGGCAAGAAATGAGACTGGGAGCAAGACATTTCTTTGTGAGATGGGGTAAGCAGATACTTCTCTTTCCTCCCTTCTAGCAGTGCTATAAGTTGTGAGAAGCTACTCTTGATTCTCCCTAGGTAACAAAAGGAAAAGATCCAAGGGGTGTGTGTGTGGGAGTCAAGTTTTATAAGATGATTCAGCTGAAGGGGACTGGTATTTGTTCACCGTTTGCAGGGTGAGAGGTTGTACTGTTTGCCAGAAGCTTAACGATGTTCCAGAGTTCAATCTAGATCAAACCATGAAGAGCTGCAGGGAACTCAGCTCCACAAGGTGAACAGCCCATTTTAAGGATAAAAAAAGAAAACAATGTGATTTGTGTCAGGCCAGGTGTGGAGCCCAGGGCTCCAGACGTGTTCCATCAAATTGCTGAAGCAGAAAATTCACATCAGAGGAAATACAGGCAAATATTTCATTTGAGAAAGAAAAAATGATTTTCCACGGAAACCTCATTCTTCCTTAAGGAAAGCACCAGCGGCAACAGCACACCTCACTTCCTGCCACTCGTCTGTGTTACAGGGTGGCAGGCAGTTCTCTGCTGTCCCTTGGTTCTGACCTCAGGACTCTTAGACAACATTCCTCTGCACTCTCAAGAGTTCTTCTTGTGGCCTGTACTGACAGTATCACCTTGAAGCTCTGCCCAGGTCTCTCTGGACAATCTGGCCAATATTTATCAAGTGTCAATTCGTTATCAAGTCCGGTGCTAGGTACAGGACAGGGCAGCTTAATAGGATACCGTTGCTGCTTGCCCTGAACTCTCTACTCTAGGGGAGGAAACACTCTTAGACTATGACCATGTGCACTGTGCATGTGCATCACAGTCGTGGCAGAAGCAGAGATGGCTCTGGGGTAAAAGGACAGAGGAATAGCACTGAACCCACACTGAGGAAGGAGGAGGCCAGGAAAGGTGGGAGAATTAGGGGAGCAGGGCTGGAAGTGAAGCTTTCCAAAAGAAAGCTGGCAGGACTAGAAATGCAAGGAGGGAATGAGTAAGAGGGTATCAAGGAATGCTGGGAGTGTCAGCAGACAGCGGTTCACACAGAGCTCCCAGCCCTATCTTGGAACTGCTCTTCAGCAAACCACCCTATAGCTTCTCCTGACTTTTCGAAGTCAGGCTCCATTACCATACCACTGAGTGCTATTTGACAATCTTGCTAGAAAGAGCCTCTCCTACCTACAAAACCCAGGCTGCTGTACCCCTGCGTCAGTCACATCATGAATACTCAAGAGTGAATCTCTAGTGCCTGCTCCAACCACGGTCGGTAGCACCTCACATCTGAACTAGAGCCAGGGCCTGAGCCAGCCTTCCTGCCGCCTGCCTCTTTCACACATGGTTGCTCGAGTACCCCCTGTAACTCACTCCCAGCCATCCTTTGTGTTCCAGCCCAATTCTACTCCTCCTCTCACAAGACCTTTGCTACACCCTGGCTCTTCCTTATCTGGCTATTTTTGGCCTGCAGGGTCCAGGCAGTCCTATCTTTCTAATTAGACAGTGACTTCCCAGAAGTAGGGCCGTTGCCACATGGCCCACTTGAAAAAAGGGCTGAGAAAGTGGTTGGCTTCACCTATGTTTGAGCACAGAGAACCTTATTATGTCAGGAGATCTAAAAGGTTCCCGAGGAGTGACGTCAACCAGCAATGGAGTGCAGCACCTGAGAGATACACAGGGAAATTCACAGGGACCCGGAGCAAAGCTCGCCCGGGGACTAAGTTAAATCAAGTCAAAACACATCACTGGATTTTCTTTCGTTTGCTTTGGTTTGCACAGCTGGTTTCATTGGAGCACGGAAAGAGTTGGGGGTTTTTGCCTCTAGCCTTGTAACATGGCCTCTGAATATAACACCACTTAGGTTTCCACTAGAACAGAAAAGGGAAGTATTTTGCAATCAATTCAAAGGAACTATTTAGGAAAGTTTCATTTAGTCATACACTTGTTTATAGTTTTCTTATTTTGATATTATAAAATGAGCCAACATGTTCCTGGTATACTATATCCTTGATATAAACTTAAAAATTAGTTGCTTTCAGAGCTATATAAACTTTCAAAGTTTCAGTAACATCTATCTATACTTTTGAGGGACATTTCCCCTTCAGCATTTCTTTCTATACACCATCTTCTATGCTTGGAGAAAGCAGGGGCTACCACTCCACAGGCTCTCCCCACCTCTGCAGTGGGGCTGTTTCCCCAGGAGGGTTAGTGTATTAACTGCTGGCAGGCTTTCAGAGCAAATGAGGGTTTGTGCACGTAGGGACCACGCCAAGGTCTTATGCAGGGTGTCTGCACCATGCCAAGGAGAAAAGGGGACTCTGCCAAGATGTTCAAAGTTAGGGTCCACAGGATGAAGGCCTTTTGGTGTTCTGGTAACTAACCCCTCAAGATGCATAAAGCAGAGACCAAAGTTCCCCTCTGACATGCAGTCACCAGATACCTGCCCCCTTGACAGCTAGGAGACAGAGAAGTGAAACCAAGAAGCCTTTCTGAAGGCTTATGGATAGTGCAGCACCTCTGCAGCAGGTGGATAAATGCTTATCCCAGTGGGTGCTCAGGAGCCCATATTTTGACAAATCTTAGGTGGGCCTGAGGAAACTCCTACTTCTGTTTTTCAGGATCTCCAAAGCTACATACAATGTACATGGCTTCAAAGAAGTCAGTATTTTCAAAGGAAATTACTAGAGGCCCTTTGGGTGTACAGTATTTCTAAACTCAATTTGGCTACTGGGATCCCCACGTTCCTTGGGCTCCTTTATACATTCTTTTACTCAGCGACACCTATGTCTTTGCTCTTTCTCTCCCTTCTATTTTTTGAGCCAGGGTCTTGCTATGTAGTTTAGGCTACCCTTGAACCCACTCTGCAGCCCAGACTGGCTCTGTACTCGTGGCCAGCCTCCAGTCACAGCCTTCGGGGTGCTGGGATACAGGTGTACACCACCACACCCTGCTATGGTCAACCTGTTTAACCGATCAGTTTCTGACCTACACTAACTCACAGGTAGCTGGAAAGGGCAGGAATGGCGCTGCCATCTTTGTTCTGGTGGCAGTACAGCATTGCCCAAGTTCCAGGGTTAGAAGGTAAAAAATGGGCAACCTCTTCCAACTGTAACACTTCACCCACATCTGAAAAAACCTCTTCCTTCCCCCTTCAACTGCTTAGGTCAGTGAGAGCTTCCTGCTGGTAAACTGTCCCTGTTCCTGTCCCTGTGATGAGTGACTGTGCAGATTCCAGGTGCAGGATAAATGGTGTCCAAAACCGGCCCCGGGGAGACTGTCCACACGGAACCCGCAGCAGCCGGGTGCAGGCGCTCACCTGAATGAGGAGATCGATAGCGAAAGTCCTCTTTGGTCAGCAGCAGGAGCGCTTTGCCATTCATTTCAAACGTGTTACTGTCAATTGGCCTTAAAGAAAACTCATTTTCAGCCCACTTGAGCCACTGGGCTACGTCATCCCTGCTCCAGTAAATTGGCTGCAAGCCTGTTGGGGAAAGGAAGAGAAAAAAAAAAAAAAAGGTTTCATCAGTCAACTGGAACAAGGGAAAGATCTCCAAATGGTTAACAAAATCAGGTCGCTGCATCTTAACAGCCCTTACGTTCAATTCTAAATCTCAGGTTAAAACTCTAGCTTCATAACTGCTCAAACATGCTATCAGATTAATTTTTTATTAAAAGATAAAAGAAAGGAGAAAAACACACCTTTTAAAATGTGCCTAAGGATAACAGGTCTTAGAGCCCTGCCCTAGGGGTGGCCTGGGAATCCACATGGGGCCCAGAATCCTGACAAATCTATGTGCTTTGGATGGGACCTGAGAATCAGAGTGGACCTGATGTAGCCTCAGTCTTTCCGAAGTGAGAATGTTCCAGAGCTGACCTTGACCTTCCACAGCTGCCAAATAATGAAATGTTCTCTGAAACTTCTTCCAGGAAGAGCGATTCGCTCAGCCTCTGGGAAAGCACCAGCTGGCCTCTGGGAATAAGAGGGCAAGGTAAGGATGAGAGGCCAGCTGCCTCTTAATGGACATTTGATGTTCGATGATCCCAGTAAAAGTGGTCCTGGGACAGACTAGGACTAACGCGGTCTGGAGGAGGCCTAGAAAGGAGGCTGAAGGGATGACAGCCTCCCAACCTGATCCTGTCAGCCAGGGTGCCATCACAACTACAAATCTACATATTTTAGTTTGCTTTGCTACTGTGATAAATCTTTGATATGCCCTTCAAGGAATTAGAAAAGTAGTTCTCAAGACATGGTCCCAGGAGTCCCGAGCGTTCCCAAGCTCTCTGTGGGGTGTCTATGCAAAATTCTTCTCATAACAACATGAAGACACTATTTGCCTTCGTTGCTCTCATACTTTCTTGAATATACCTATATGATAGGTGATTTTTTTTTCTAATGTATTTGGTATAGGGTCTCACTATGCAGTTCAGATTCATAGTGACCCTCCTATTTTCAGCTTCCTGAGCACTGGGATTACAGGTGTGTGCCACCAAGCCTTGACTCCCCAGACTCAGTGTGCCCAGGGGTGGGTCTGGTGCAGCATGAAGTAGTGGGGATAGAACCCTGGTCCCTCAACTTGCCTAAGCAGGCACTTAGTCTGCTAAGCTATCTTGCTGGCCCATGATAAGTGATATTACAACAAGCTGAAAGCAGAAACAGTTCAAGAGAATCTAATCACCATCACTAAGCTAGGTGTTAAAAAGACTTGTAAACACGGACAACACTGCCATTTTTTGCACAATTATTTTGGAGGATATGCACAGTTTCGATCCTGAATCAAAAACACCAAAAGGCTGGGGATGAAATATAGCTCACTGGAGTTTACTGGTTTAATTACCAACAACTCACAGAAATGGCTTATTATTTTTCATGAAGTTAAGGAATACTTTAAAATTTTCAGTTTGATTACATAATCCGGTAAAATAAGATAAGATACAACCTTTGTGAACAAAAGCTCTTAGGAGATTTCAAAAGCTTTCCAGAAGTGAAAAAGAGTCCTGACAGCAGTAATTTAAGAACCACTAGCAAGAAGGTAGATGTTCCAAAGAGTTCCAGTCTTGAAAATCAAGCAGTAAGAAGCAATAGTTCCAACACAGCACAGTGGAATCAGCATGTGTCAAGAAGAGTTCCTGTCTTTCAACTTAAAATTATTTAAACTTAGGGAGAGGAGACCCTGGAATGTGTTATAAACGTGTCCTCAGGTTCATTCCTGGAAGGAATCACCTCTCACATAACCCTAAGCAGGACAAAGTACCGATGCGCTACATGTGTGGCCAGGAGAATGTCCAGGGCACTGGGCACACTTGCTGCTTGTCTTCCTGGCACAGCCTCTGCACAACATAGTTCTGAAGATGGGTAACTGGCTTCTTCTAACTCTGGACATCTTCTCAAAACTAGTCCATCTTGTAAGGGACCAATAAAGAATGGTCAGCCATTGGGATAGACAGCCTTTAATTTTTTTTTTTTTTTAGTGTTAATGGGTGTAGCAGCCAATCTCATTTCACTTTGTTTTTTCTTTTTTATTGAGACAGGGTCTTGCTATGTATGTAGTTAAGGCTGGCCTGGACTCCCTATGTAGCCGAGGCTGACCTGAAACTCATGGTGGTCCTCCTGCCTCAGCCTCCCTAGTGCTGGGATTCTAGCCGTACACCACCTTGTCCAGCTAGCAGCCAAGTTTTGAGTCAGTTAAAACCTTAAAGCTTGCTTCCTCCGGACGGTGGTGTCAGAGAGTAGGAGAGTACAGCGATTTGTTACTGCAGATCCCTGTCCTCTTCCTCCTCAGGGGAGGAGCAGGACTGCAGTGGCCCTTAGGGGGCAACAGGAGGTGCTAGGCAAGTCTGGCTCAGGAAAGCACCTAGCGGTGGCAGGGCCACAGGACAGAGGGTGCTCATGACAGAAACAGGGAAAAGCATGGGGCAGCTTGTGGAAGTACAGGCACCAAAGTGAATACAGAACTGAATCCTGCTGAGAAGGGGAAATGAAAGTAAAATGCTGAAGTTTCTGCAGGGGACGCGGTGAAGCAGAGGGAGGCGGTGAGAAGGAGGTGGGGGAGCAAGTAGTAATTTGAGGTTCTTTATATTATACAGAAGAAAATACTCATGAGTAATCTTTTCCCTAAATACAAGAAGAGTCACATACTCCAAACAGCACTGCCGTTAAGAACAACAGTTTCTTTTCTCACTTCCCATTAATCTCTCCCACAGGCCGGCCCTACAAGCAACCAGGGCCCCAGTGGAAACCCCCTCTCCAGAACCCGATGCCGATGCCGATGCCGATGCCGCAGGCTCCACACTGTGTATAAAAGGGACCCCCCGGTGAGTTCTTGGGAAGGCAGGACAATCCCAGCAGTTGTACAGACGCCATTGAGAGGGAGCAAGCTACCTGCTCTGAGCCACTCAATGAATTGATCAGCCACTGCCCTTGCATTAGCATCAAGAGAGGTGGACAGCTCAGTGAGCTGGAAAGAGGTCAGATGCACTCCTGTGCTGGGAGTCAGTCCTGCTGCTGCTTCCTTTTCAGTTCAATAGAACAAAGAGGCTGTGGTATAGAATGTGCTCTGCAGTTTTAATTGGAGAATAAAAAGCCATTTCTCGCAAACCTGGGACCCTCTAAGGCCTGCATGCTAAAGGATCTCACTCTAAGTAGAACAGAGGTAGTCCCCTAGAGGGGACTCTGGTCTACCTGTGACCATTTAATTTGCTAAATAGTCATGTAAGAAGCACTGCGATGCACCTCGCATGGTTCCAAGCACTTCATAAATATTGTTCATTTAGTTGCATGTTCATGCATTTGAGACTGGGGTTCAGATTAGGAAACTGTGGCTCAGGTACATTGAGAGGATTTGCCCAAGGATGCACGGCTCTAGAACATGATGAGCCGAGATTGTAATCCAGGTAGATGCTTCTAGAGTCTGTGTTCTTACCCATCACTCTGCTTACCCAAACACCCCAACCAGAGTCAGAGTTGAGATTGGTTTTCAGTATCTATTCAGGATTCAAAAAAGACCTGAGTGAATTGATTCTTACATATCCAAGACAGATCTTTACAGCCTTTCTCAAGTTAGCAAGGCAGATCCCTGATGGGGAGAGCAGGGAGGTGTAGGTGGGACTCTTCTCTTCCTGCACAAAGCACCACTTCACAGCTGCTTGACCATGGTGCTCACCAGTGTTTGGTTTTGATGGGTCCCATGATTCACAGCCCCTAATGGGACAGAAGTTGTACAGGCAGGACAAGGGTGGGACACACACAGGGCTTGTTTTACAGTTGTCCCTTGCAATTTTAACTCAACAAAGTTAAAGGCGATAATGTTAGTGATCATTAAGAAAAATAAAGAAGAGAGAGAGAAATGTGTGTGTGTGCAAGAGAGAGAGAGAGAGAGAGAGAGAGAGAGAGAGAGAGAGAGAGAGAAATATTTTGCACCTAAGACTTGTGCATATAATAAATCTGTGAGGATAATTTAGATCAAACTTGTTAATGCCAAGTAATGTGAGGCATTAGGGAAGAACTTTGTAAACTACCATATTTAAGAAAATTACTAAGACCCACTGCATGTTTTCTTCCAAGAGGAGTCAAGTTCTTTTTTCTGTATTTAGGACGGGGTCTACAGGATCTATAGGGTCTCCCAACTATGAGTAGTTCAGCTCATAGTGATCCTCCTGTTTTCAACCTCCCAAGTGCTGGGATTACAGGCACATGCCACCACACCCAGTCTCAATCACCCTCTGAGTGCACCCAGGGGCGGCGCCGGCTTGGCACACTGGGGATCAAACCCAGGCCACTGTACTCTGCCACGGCAGGTGCTTTACTCTGTTGAGCTATCTGGCCGGTCCAGGAGACAAGTCCTGATACACCTTTCAATGCTACATTTGCCTGGGCTCTTAAACTTTCTTGATTTTTCCAATTTCATTTTCAAAAAGGCAGCCACATACATCAGGACACTGTGATCCTCATTTCAGACTTTCTGAATTATGCTTAAATTTGTGATGAAAAGTGCTCTGGGAACTACAGTGTGAATTTTATTCCCAGATCAGCCACTAATTAACATGTGATTCTGGTGAGGCCACTCAGCTTCTCATTGGCTCTCTGGCTTCATTTGGAAAATGAGGAGCTTAAAAGTCTGCTATCACTGTTCCCTGTGGGCTCAATACAGTCAATATGCTCCTATTTAATTTGGATCTTATAAACCGAAGAATACACATGGGGAAAAGCTTTTCTTTTTCCTACAAAATTACTCTTTGTTCATGATCATGACCCTAAGACCTTGAGATTTTGTAACTTCCTTAAGGATCTTCTGAGTCATGGAACATAGATTAGTGCTTAAGACTATTTTATTATATTCTAATTCCTTGGAAAACTGTAGGTCAGCCACGGCAATGCTAAGTAAAGCAGTCTGTATCTCTGGAGTTGATCTGTTGCTTCCCCATACATTACCTTGTGTAATTTGCACAAATGTCTCCCCAAGTTAGCTGAGTTCTCATTTCAGTTCAAAAGAGGAGGAAACTGAGGGCTCAAAGTCAGTAGATGTGTCTTGAGCAATATTTGGCTCAAGCTCGCAATCTTTCCTTTTATTTGATATTACTGGGTGGTTGAACGCAGGACATTATGAATGTTCGACAAGTACTCTACACCACTCAGCTTAATCCCGAGCTCCCAAGTTCAAGCACTGGGGGCCTCGTAGCTGCTCTTTACCGCCAATTTTCTGTCTAAATGAACCTGCTCTCAGAATCATGAAGTGCGAGCAATGAGAGATACCATGAAGATGACCACGTCTGGCCCTGAGCCCACTTTGCTGACTAAAACAAAAAAAGTTAAGGCTGAACTATAATGGACCTGTCCCCAGGTGTCCTGACTCCTCTCAGGATACCAGGTGGTGCCACAATGTAATTAGATGACACATGACAACGTTGGAACCCTGGACACAGTTGCAGTAATTACTACACTCCCTTGCTTTGTTGTCTCCCTCCAGACTAAGCAGCCTTCACTGCCCAACAGAACTTTTGGACTATTGCATCACACCCTTGCTCACCTGCCCGCCTCCTCTAGAGATGCTCCTTGGTACCTTCCCTAAGCCCTGCGCAGAAATAGGACCAGCACTTTGCTTTTCTGAGCATCTATGGATCGAATCAGTCCACAACCATTGTGTGCTTTCACCATGTATATCTTGGTTCATTGCCTGGACCAAATACCCAAAATTAAGGAAAGAAAGGTTTATTTAGTTCAGTTAGTGGAGGTTCCAGTCCATACTCAAATGGCTCCAAAGCAGAGCAGCACATAGCAGAGGGCAGCCAGTCATGATGGTGGAAAACAGCAAAGAAAAGGGAGGAGCAGCAGCTGAGGCAGCTTGCAAGCCCCTCTCCCCTCACCCAAATTGTATTCTGGCTATCCTCCCCAGGGAGGGGGCGGGTGTAGCACACCCATAATCCCAGCATTGAATCATGAATTAATCACAACCTCTAGAAGCGGCTCCATGACTGCATGAGGCTTTGCGGAGATATCCAGACACAGGCCATAGCGCCGTGATTAAGAATCTTGTTTTAGAGATGCAAAAAGTACAGCACACATCATTGGAAATGGCGGTGCCGATGACGGTTGGCTCCACTGTTATTATTTAGTCTCTCTTTCTCCTTCTCATATTGGGGATTGACCAAAGGCCCTTTGTACTCAGCTATATCCCTACACTGTTTTCATTTTAAGTCAAGGTCCTGGCTGAGTTGTCCAGGCTGGACTCAAACTTGCAACTCTTCTGCCCCAGCCTCCCATAGTAGTGGGATTAGAGGCATGTGCCACCGTACCCAGCTCATGGTCCCAACCCGTAATATCCAATATGTTACTTCTTGAGTAGCCTGCGAATGGCAAACACAAGTACTTTCTTTGTGCACTTAAGTTATGTAACTCATTAAATTTCTAAAATCCTGTGGGAACATCACTACCCTCATTTTCAAAGGAGAAAAACCTTTCTTTGAAAGAGAAGTGACTTGACTAAGACACGGGGCCTAGAAAAGGAAGCATTTGAAACTAGTTTATCAGAACCAAAGTCTACAGTATTAACCACCTGCTTCTTGGTCTACGCTTATTAGGCATTTTTGCAGGACATAAACTTAAACTCATGCATTAATTTAAAGAAAAAAGAAAAATGCCTCTCAGAAGTTAAGCATGTAGGCATTTAGCTACAATAGCATATAACCTCTACTTCCTAGCTGTGTGTCCTTGTGCAACTTCCTCAACCTCTCTGTGTCGTCTTAAATGAAGAACAGGGGAAACTTTCAAATTGTAGAAGAAGTAGCATTAAACTGCAGATGACATGCTTATCAAATTTGTGGATGACATAAAACTAGTGTGAAGTAAAATTATATAAATACAAAAGATTATCTAAAAGATACCACCCAGTATCTGGTATAATCATTTGATAAATTATATTAATAAAAGTTTTAATAAATATAATATATATCTTTACTAGCATGATCACCACAATTATCTTTACAATGTCACCCTACCCTGAACACATTTTCATGGTTCTTGAGATCCAACTGTCAGAATGTACATTAAGCAATATGAAATTTCATTATTCTGGCTTGCTGTCATTCTTCCAGATTTGGATCTCTTTCCTGGGCCATCTATACCCTGTAGCTTCCTGTCATCTGCAGCTTTGCTATGTACCTGTGGCTTCAGCAGGGGACTGACAGAGTGCTGATCCGGTGAGGGCTGAGATGGAGCCCTCCTGTGACTACAGCCCCTTTCTTTCAGATGGATCCAGACCAGAGGATTGGCTCCTTTGGAGTAGCGTGCATCAGTGGTCGGTCCGTCTAACACTCTGCTGCCAACTGAACTACATTTTCCAAACTACCCATAAAAACACCATCATGAACCAACAGAATACTTTCCTGTCGTCTGGAAATACAGTAACTAAAACTCCCACCAAACTTCCTGAGGAAGACGAGGAGGATGAGGAGGAAGAGCAGGAGCAGGGGGCTGGCTCCGAGGGAAACTATCCTAAGTGCTCTTTACGCACAGTTATGAAAATCTGTCCTGATTTTCATCAGCAAGTTCTTTCAAGTTAGCTGTTTGGTTTTTATTTTTTCCAAGTTAATTCTTTTAGCCAATATATGCACTTTCCCCACTTTGTATTCCTAATATTAAGCAAACAACAATTCATCTTCCTTCTTATAGTACCACTCCCCTTTCCCACTCTATTAAGGGTCACTGTCTGGGGCAGCTTATCTTTCATCCATGTAAGTTTTCTCCCTAAGATGATATTTATTTGGGTCAAGAGCCTTAAAGTTATTTCGGATAATTTATATTTGCTTTTATACTCAATGAACCTCTCACAGGCTTCAACTGCCTTTGGTCACATACACACTGTGTGTTTTAGTCTATCATTTTCCTGGATGGAAGAGTAGGAAGAAAGAAAAGTTGAACAGTCGAGTCATGTTTTGGCTTTGCAGCTGGGTGTTAGTTCATCTAACCCAAATCGGGAAGCTGATACCAGGTTTATTCTTAGGGCTCTGCTCCAACACTCATTGCTCTCTGGGGCATCCTGCATAGTTTCCAGCATACTTGGTTCAACATTCTAGATCTAAGAAATTCTCCTCTACATTTTTCTTTTCAGTAAGCTATTTTTTTCCCACCCTTATATACATCTTTGTAAAAATTTGAGCTCATTAGACTGGTATAAAGCAGTAGGAAGCTCAGTTGGCATGCTCTTGCTGGCAACTGAGTTGGTGATATTTTAAGAGCCCAGTAAATGTTAGCTTCTGACAATCTACCTTAAAGAAATAACTTAGCCCACAGAAAAATCTCTCATGCATAAAGATGTTCATAGCAGTGTTATTCTGAATAGTGACAAAATGGGAATATAAATAATAGAGGTTAAGTAAACTAACTATTAACGTTTATGACAAAATCTTGTAACCAGTAACAGACTATTTGTAGCATGCGAATATTGAAAATGAAAATACTGTATTCATAAATAATCCCCCAAATGCACAGAAAATATTATAAAGTATAAAACACTAACAGCAGCTGTCACTTAACAGAATTATAGGTGATTTCATTGAATTTTTCATTTTTCATTTCCCAACTTCTCTACATTAAACATATATTACTTTTATATTTTCAAAAAACCTGTTTAAAAATTAACTACATCAGAGACTAAACCCAATACAGCCTCATTGGATGCTTTCTACACTTTTATTTTTTCCATTTTTATCAGTACATGCTTGGAATAGTGATTACATTCACCACGGGGTGATGGTAAATACACTTAATACAGCTTAATTCTTCTTCCAATCTCTTTCCTTTCCCTCCCTCTTTCCTTCTTCTCCTCTCTCTCTCTCTCTCTCTCTCTTTCCTCTCTCTCTCTTTCTTTAGGGTTTCACTCCTAGACTGGACTCATACTGATCCACCTGTTTACAGCCTCCCAAGTGCTGGGATTACAGGCGTGCGCCACCACGCTCAGTCTCAATTGCCATCTCAGTGAGCCCCGGGGGTGGGGCTGGCATGGCAGGCCAGGGGATCGAATCCCCGTCCCCTGCCCGTGCTTGCAGGTGCTTTAATCTGCTGAGCTATTCAGATGGCCCTCTTTTCCCCCTTCTTTCATCTCTTGGTCCCTCTCCCATTTACAAAAGTTACCTTTGTTTCCTATTATCTATCATTTATTTTTCCATTTAACTTATAGTTTGGGTTTCTCATATAAGAACCCATGCCCCATCTAAGCTTACGTGTCAGACTTTATTTGACATGATGATTTCAAGCTATAACCACTTTCCTGCCAATGACTCAAATGTGGCCTTCTTCATAATAAACAGCACTTCATTGTGATCAGATGCTTTAGCTGTCTTTCCCCTACTTGTTCAGAAAGAGTCACATGCAGTTGTTAAGTCCATAAATTTATACTGAAGACCACACTGACATGCCTAGGTTACGTCACAGCTTTTCAGTTCATGGGACTGCAGGTACTTTTCCTCCAGCCTTCTAAGTTTCGCCTTCTTTAAGTCAATAAAACACATCTCATAGCTTCTTTCATTTCCCTTTCCCCATATGAAGATGGTATTTTCTTACCAAAAGTTCCTACCATGTCTACATTGCCAACCAATTCCTATTTTTCAGACTTTAGTTCAAATTAGCAGTACCCCTCATTGTCACTTCTCCCTTCTGAGGATAAAACTGCTGATCTTTCAGGCTTACACTGTGTGCCACGTAGCTGAAGGGGATTTCTCAGTCATGTGCATGCAGTGCCTGGCCCAGAATGGCCCAGACCATAGCCATGTGGCCCCAGTGAGGTGTCCCACCCACCATCTGGCCCTGACCCTGTGACCACCTCTCCCCCTTCCCAGTACTCCTCATCCTCTACGCCTGCTCTGGCCTGGATACCCAGGACACTTCAGCTCTGTGCAGTTCCAAACAGTACCACACTCTCCCACATTCAGGTCTCTTCAGCCACGACTCTGCGAAGGGACTAAAGCCAGCAAAACCACATTTGCATAACACACTAAAGTTCACACAGGTCGAACGGGCTTTTCTGAGTCACGCTGAGCATTGGTAGTAACAGAATGCCAACTCATTTTATGTGCATCAGAGAATTTCCTCTGGCCAAAGGAAATAACAGACACAAAAGCCCTTGCACTCTCAAATGCTGTGTAAGTATGCAAAGGATTAGGAATAGTGGGCAATAAGCTGGACTTCTCATGCCAGGCCTGGTCTAGTTTCAGACCCAGAACAGTGCAGAATGCCCCAACAGTGGGCATTCTGACTTCTGCGGAGAGGTGGCAGGTGGCAGGGCTCACCTTGCAGTTCTTCTCCACGTGCCCTGCCTTCCAAAAAAAGCAAAGATCCTCAGAGCCCTAGAAACTGCTTCCACATGACGCCTTCTGACACACTCCAGGTCTCAGTCCTAGGGACCTGCCTTTGACTTTGGAGATACTAATTGGTCAAGACCTCTTTCTGCACACAAATTCTGTGACCAGGGCAATAAACATTGCCTCTCTCCAGTCCCAAGGTCATCCTAGAGCTCACACTCAGTTTCCAAGGAGAGGCTGGAAGGTTATCCTCATTCCAGAACTCCAAAGGCAGAGATGCTTTATGTTCATGCTGAGGTCTCAAGTCACATTCAAATTCTTCAAACCATGTTTTTCTTATAAACTTCATTTTGTAGACCTCCCCAACTTTCACCTAGTTCTAGTCACACAGGAGTTTCTCACAAGAAACTCACTGCCAGCCAGGCTGGCCCGTGGCGTACCCCTCACCACAGTGAACAAGACTTCATGAGATTCCTTCTCATTTCTGCTTTTGGCCAGCGAGCCCAACATAGTCAAGAGGTATGAGACATTTTATACAAGAGCTCAGATTTTGGAGTTAGTGCACCCTGATTTAAAATACTGGCTCTGTCACCTACCAGCTCAGGAGCCATCTGAAAGTTACATCTGGGAACCTCTACTTCCTAAATTGTTACACAGGGCCAAGAACAGAGCTTAGCTTCTAGGGCAAATTTAAGCGTGAAATGCAATTATCTCAAAAAGGATGAACAGTGCCCTGGTATATAGGAAGTACCCAGTCCATGCTGGGTAAGGTGCAGGCTACAGAGCTAGCTATACTATGTCACATGTTTCTTTTTTTTTTTTGGTGGCACCAGGGATCAAACTCAGGCCCTTGTGCTTGTCAGGGAAGTGCTTATTCTATTGGGCTATCTCCCCAGCACCCTGTCATATGTTTCTGCTGCTCAGTGGTGTGCTGGAATTGGAGAGAGAGTTCTTGGTCCCTTGTAATGACAGAGACACTGAGCCAGCAGCGCTGTGAAGCAGAGAATTGGCATGGAGGGTGCAGGCTGAGGAATGGGCTCCTGTGGACAAAGGGTCTAGCTAAGGGACAGGAGGCTGAGAAGAAGCCTCTAGGTCCTAGGCAAAGGTGACACAAGTGACATATGGGCCTCAGATGTGAGACTCTAGCACCTTAAAAAACCCCAGTAGTTAAGATAGATAATAATGATAATAATTCTGTACAATACAGTTATCCCTCCATATCCATGGCTTCCACACTGCACAACTATGGATTAAAAATATACTTTTAAAAATTACATTTGTACTGAACCTTCAAATGTTTTTCTTTATCCTCTAAACAATGCAGTCTAGTTACTATTTATATAATATTTATAGCTTCTTAGGTATTGTAAATAAGCTGGAGATGATTTAGAGTATATAGGAAGGGCCTGGGATATAGCTCAGGGGCATAGGGACTGCCTGGCAAAAACAAGGTCCTGAGTTCAATTCCCAGCACCAAGAGGAAAAAGGGAGAGAAAGAGAAGAGGGAGAGGGGAGAGAGAAGGAGAGAAGAGAGAGGAGAGAGGAGAGAGGGGAGAGGAGAGAGGGGAGAGGGGAGACAGGAAAAAGGGGAGGGGGGAGATTGGGGAGATGGGGGAGATGGGGGGGAGAGAGAGAGAGAGAGAGATATCTGGAACCCATCCTCTGCAGATGAGAAGTATGACTATATTTTAAAAATCAGAGATAATGCATAAAACAATTCCTAACATGCTCAACATTGACTACTGAAGTCATATGGACAAGAGATATGTTGGGGCAGGCATAGTGTTCACAGAAAGAGGAAGCAGATTGGAGCAATATTTTCTCAGCTTTTGGAGGGAAAGGATTCCTGTGTGAGCTCAAAAGTCATTGACTCTCTCCTGAAATGCAGAGAAACATCTGCCTGGAATTTCAACATTTACAAATATCCCAAGTTGATCCACAGGACACTGGTGAATTAATTTAGTGTTTGTCAGTGTCATGTGTGCAAACAAGTCTGACATAGCAAAACCAACTTAGGTCTGAGAAACACACCTTTCTCTCTGTATTTGGGAGAAGACATCAGAAGAGAAGAAGCAGGAAGGGCATCCTCTTCTATTCTGAAGTGGGGACAAGATGGCATGACAAGAGCTAGTCCCAGGGTCACCTGACCGTAGGAAGGGAGCATTCCTTTCTCAGATATGTTAGAGGTCATTGCTCACCTATTGGAAGTTTTCATTCATTCTAGTAAAGGTTCATCACTCAAATTATCTCAATCTACGGCCAGTGAGGACACACAACTACACAGAAGACACACCATTCAAGAAGAATTTCTGAAGAAAAAAATGCAAATGGGGAAGAACTTCTTGTACAGGAGGGCAGAAGAAACCTCTTTAAAAATCAAATTTACTGACACGTATGCTTCTAAGAAGCTCAATTTTAGAAAGAAAACAGAAGTACACAATGATAAATATTAAGAGTTGGAAAGTTCCTCACACAGAATGTAGTGAGCAGAGTTGTTTGTGGGACGCTGGCGCACACAGAGATCTTTCATCCTTCAGTGGAAATGGACGAGAGGAGAGAACCTGAGCAT
Source organism: Ctenomys sociabilis (assembly GCA_004027165.1). NCBI lineage: Eukaryota > Metazoa > Chordata > Mammalia > Rodentia > Ctenomyidae > Ctenomys > Ctenomys sociabilis. The sequence continues at coordinate 127,779 of PVKA01000061.1, forward strand.
GCATGTGGACTTGAGGATGCTCAGAATGGGAAGAGCCACGGAAGCCGCCCCCCTCAAAGTGAACACGCTTCCTTTCTTTCCCTTCTTGCCCTTTCAAGCCACACACAGATGATCTCTTGTGCCTATTCTGGCTGCTGTAGACAGAACATTCCCTCAGGAACTGAAAGGAGAGTAATTCTCATTCTCATTCTGGCCAGGGACTGCTCAGCCCGAACACTGGGATGGGAGAGGCTGCCTTTTGTGTGGCTCTGCTGTGCCTGTTTCGTCCCTTTATTCTGAGGAAATTTAAGAAAGCAGGCCGCCTTTTCTCAGGATGGAGACAGGCGCTACTACCACGAATCCAGAGAGGTCAACGGGGACCCAGAGCACTCAGCGCAACACAAGTACTGCCCCACTCCCCCCCCACACCTCAGAAAATACATATGGGGACCCAAAGACAGATTTAACCAGCAGTACAAAGCAGCCACAAACACTTCCACAACAACGTTGTCTTTGCACAGGTCTTCTTCTAGAGGCAATTCGTTCTTCCTCCTCCTCTCCCTTGACTCCTGGGTCAGACTCCAGCTGTGTGCAGAGGCTGTGCTGGTTCCCTCTCAGTGTGGAACTCAATGTCTCCCAGGCTGCTATTGCAGCATCAGAGGGGCAGAATGACTGCGACAACACAGGATGATGAAGTCACCCTTACAGCGTTGCTGACTCCTTATGAAATGGAGAAAAACCAAACTTGGACAAGCAGCTTCTATTTCAAGATAATCCCATTGCACTGGCGAGCACTGCTGTGCTTGTGCCTGAGCGTGTGGCAGCCTTCTCCATGTTCGTCCTTGTTCCTTCTTCATTCACAGGGAAGCGATCTGACTTTTGTAGATGTTTCCACAGAAACAGATATAATCTTTTCCCTCACTCATTACATTCTCCATCAGAAGTGAAAAGGTTATGGATCCACTGGCTGAAGAAATATTACCTGAAGTGAGGAAAACTGAAAATAAAATAAACCAACACCTTCTTCCCACAGCTGGCTCAGTGGTCAAAAGGACACCAGGAGGCCCACCTATGGGGAAGACAAGCACCTTTCTCTCATGAAATTTATATTATTCTCTCCTGGGATGAAGCACGAACCTCAGTGGGAGGGGAAGCTGGTGAAGAAGAGAAACATGAAGGCGACAAAATCCATTCATACTTGCTTTGCTAGGCAGCTAGGAGTCAGAAGATGAGCCAAGGAACCATAAGGGTCCAGGAAAAGGCAGCACAGCAGTGGGGGACCTGAGCAGCCAGGAGACAGAATGGCAGTAGGTACCCTGGGGAGGAGACCTGAACTCAGGCCAGACCCTCGGTCATTGAAGGCTTGGGACTACGGAAGTTCTTTTCATTCTGCAGTAGACAGTGGTACAGGTATGATACTGATGGCAGTATTCTGAGTTCTGGAAGAGACTTTTGTGTAACTCTGACATGAGAGTCTCAAAAAAACTGACAAGAATCCCCAGTATATCACTGGTGGTGCAAGCAATGTTCACTCTCCAAGTGCACAGCTGCTTTCAGAGACTATGGAGAGATCTCTAGGTGGCCTGTTTGTAAAGCATTCTGACAACCTTCCATCCTTACAAGAGTCCCTCACTTGAGAGAAATATTAAAAATCACCTTTAACCCATTCATTACAGAATAAAATCCAAATTTAAACACGGAGCCTGTTGACTGAGTGGCAGCCCCACCCCAAAAAGGATCTGTCCACACCCTCATCTCCAGAACCTGTGCATGTGACCTTATTTGAGAAAAGGTCTTTGTAAATATAACTTAATGAAGCTGAGGATCTGGAGATGAGATCATCCTGGATTCTGCAGGTGGGTCCTAAATCCAATGGCAAGTGACCTTATAAGGGAACACTGAGGAGAGACAGAGGAGATGGTCACAGCAGACTGCAGGGACGCAGACACAAGCTGGCTTTGCTTTTCTGCTTCACAGGATCCTTTTATCCACACGTTGAAATTTCTGATTTTTTCCAATACTCATTTGTCACTTCCTCTTGAATTGTTTAATTGCTTTTTTTTATTTAAAAGAAATTTGGTTTCCACCTTATGGTTTTCTTAGGATAGACTTAGCTTGTAGTCTCACTAGTTCACTTTTTATTTCTGAAATGATTTTCTTTTATTTTTAATTCTTTCCTGAGTCCTATCATCTCCTCTCCAAGTTCTAATTCTACTTGAAGCCCCCCTCCTCCATATTTTATATCATTTTCCTAATATGCTTTAGCTCACAGGGAAGTAGATGACAGTTTGCACTGTGGCAAAGTCATGTCATTTCAACTTGCTTTTTTTTTTTCTTTCAGGACACTATTCTGTTCCTTATTTTCTTCTATCTTAAAAAAAATATGTGGGATTTGGTCTCGCTACTTTCCTATTGCACATATCTCATATGCAATTCATTGTTCTGCATTTTTAGGAAATGGCAACACTTCCAGCTTTACCCAGCTCTCTCTTCTGCTGTTCTCACGTGCGTTCAAAAATATATGAACGTTGGCTTTCTAAAGTCACTTGGTCTGTTTTCCTCTGGGGAGCCTTTTGTTAAGTCTCAGCTGTTTATTTTTTAAAGGGACTACATGTTAGAATCAAAACAGAAAAAAAAAAGTGATACAGAATTTCACTTAACAGAGTAATATGAATTTCACAGTATTTGCTGTAGTGCATAGTGCTGCCTTCCAACCAGTTATTCCTATTACCAGATATATGCATGCAAAATTGGAAGAAAAAAAAGAAAGAAATGTATAAGAAATTAAGAAGAAAAGTGCAAACATTTGAAAAAGGGAGACAAAACAAATTAAGTATTATCTGCTGTTTTTCATAAACCAGCAGAAATGCACAGTACAGTTGTCCAAACCATTCTGCATACATACACGCATAGCATAAATCTCCCTTACTCCCTCTCTTGTCCTTCTCAACTTAGCTGTTTCTATCCCGTTCAAACTGGTTACTCTGATACCTGGACATGGCCTGTGCCACTTATCCCCATTGCTGAGCAAAATCTTCCCACTCCTACATTTTTTGCCACTCTACCACTCTTCTTCTCCTTCTCCTTCTCCTCTCTCTCTCTCTCCCTCTCTCTCCCTCTCTCTCTCTCTCACTCTCTGATACTTCAGGACTTTCCTAGTCTATGTTGTGTCAAACCCCCCTAGTTTTGTTATTAGCATCATCTGTGTGTTTCAGTTTTGCTCTGTTCTTCCATGGACCTTCTGGGAATGATGCTGTGGTCTATGCCATTTTCCCAGTTCTGTCCCTATTTGAGAGGACAGAATCCTACTATTATAAGAGAACATCCACCTTTTCGCATTTCTTGGTGAACTGCTGCTTGGTTTCAGGCAATAAATGAAAGAAATGTGATAAATGATTGGAGGAATCGCTGGTCCCTCAAAGGAGCCCAGGGACATCACGCAGAGGGAGCCACCTGGAAGATCACAGACATATATGAGGCTCAGAAGACACTGAAGTTGAGGAAGGGGAAACACCACCATTAAGAACTAAGGAATTGGGGCTGGTGAGATGGTACAGTGGAGTAAGTGCTTCCCTGGCAAGCGCGAGGGCCTGAGTTCAAGCCCAAGTTCTGCCAAAAAAAAAAAAAAAGAAAAAGAAAAAAAAAAAGAAAGAACTAAGGAATGATCTCAGCTCAGACAAACTTCCCAGTGGAAAAAATGTCTAGTGGAAGCTAAACAACAACAAAAAACACACATTTTACTGTCTTTCCATGAACAACTATGGACTTTTTTTTTTAATTCACAAAATCTTGAATCACTCAGCCCTTTAGCTGGATACCCCAGCAATCTCAGGTTACGCTAAGGCCCTCCCCAGGTAAGCCTTTCCAAGATTAGCAACAAACAACAGCGTCTTCACTACTGACTTCTCTATATAACCCATTGGAGCCTGTGACACCTGAGACCTGCAGGTGAGGGTTGCTGTTGGTTGCAGACGTGCTTTCCTCTTTCAGGGCCTCCTGTCTCCTGAGGGTTTGTTTGGAAGACCCGGTTCATCACTGACATGCCAATTTCATCAAAGGACACTGGCATGGGCTGATAATTTTTTAAAAATGGCTTTTTTAATGCGGCCCTTGGAAACTTTGCAAGAAACGTATCGATTTGAAATACTCAAGTGGAATTATTGAGCTCTGGCAAAGGGACATAAATCTTTCCCCTTCCCCAAGCCTGTTGCCAAAGCATAGCTTCCAGGAAGCAATGGCTGTCCTTTCTGGAAACGAAGCAAAATCAAACATTCTATCACTCTCGCCTGACTCCCTCCCCCTGCTCCTCTTTACTTGCAATTCACTGACAAAAGCACTTTACATTCATTGCTCATTTGCCTGAATAGGCATCCGAATTAGTAATGCCCAAATTAGTAATGCCTGGCTGAGGCAGCTTCCTAAATAATGAAGCCTGATCGTTTTGGCAGACCCGGAGGCCCGTGGAAAGCAAGCTTGCAGCACGTCATTAGGTTAAACACGCTTCCGGTTTTATAATCAAAATTTCCCCTACAGACCTGGATGTGCACAGTAGAAAGAACATGCTTACTGATGCTGGAGATTAGCAAGGGAGTCAGGGCTGAGGTTGGAAGGTGGGGACAGCATGCGGGAAAGGGGACTCACGCTGGAGTGTTCTAATGCACAGGGCAGGATTAGCAGCGAACTTCCTGACATCTGTTATTGCTTTTATTTCAGTGAGGAAGATCATCCCCCCTGGCAGCATTCCAGGGGACTTCCCATCATTGCCATCAATATGCAGCGCAGCTCAGGCTAACTGCGCTGAGGGCTCGTCTGTCTACCGCTCAAGTTCACACACACCCCATGCCTGTCCATGTGAAGCAGTGGGCACTCGCTTTTCACTGCATCTCACGTTGGGTTGGGGGAACCAAGGGGAGAGACTGCAGCATGCAGAGGACGCAAGGAATTGTAAAGAGACAAATTTATGAGTCAGTGCATCAGTGTACCCACCACCAGGGGAGACTTTCCGAACTGAGGTATGACGGAAAGCACACAAGCAGTTTGGGAAATTAAATCAGTGTGCAGGATTAGGACCTGAGATGCATGTGTGTGCTTACATGGCGATGGGAGGTGACGGAACATCTCTGCTTTGAGGCTTGACAGGCACGTTAGCCCCATCTGCCCCACACTGACCTCAGGCAGCCCATTCTCCATCTGTGGCCCTTCATCTTGCCTAGCTCCCAGAACAGCAGCTCCATGCTTCCCACTGCCAGGGCCCCATACCTTGGAGTCATCCTTGTCCGATTTTTCTTTCACATCTTCTCCTAACCCATTAGCAAAAGCAGTTGCCCCTGCCTTCCAATACCTCCTGACCTGACTGCTTTTACCATCTCTGCAGCTGACACAGTTAGTCCCAGTTACCATTAGCTCTCTTCTGGAGTCTAACCGCTCCCCTGGCTTCTGCCATTGTCCCCTATAACCTATGCTCAACATACCTACCAGAGGGACCAGTAAAACATGTCTCTCCTCTGCTTAAATTACCCTAGCGGTTCCCCATTATTGTTCAAGGTCCAAGATATTAAAATCTTTTGAGCCCAGCATAACCCAACTGCCATCTGAACCACTCTTTCTTTCTCTCATCCTGCTCCAGCCAATCCGACCTCTAGGCTCTTTCATCAGACTACTAGGCCCATTCCCAGGCTCTTCCTCAACTGCCGTGTCATCCTCATTGATAACCTTACTTCTTTCAAGTACTCCCTGGACGCTTCATCTAAAAATGCAAATCTCTATTCTCCGACTCCTTATCTGTATGTGTGTGTGTTTCCTCTTAGTACTTCTCACTAATCAAATAGCTATCCCATTATCTTGTTTATTATTCATTTCCTCACTAGAATATAAATAGACTGTTGCTTTGACTTCTACTGTATCTCCAGTGTCTCAAGCGGCTGGCACAGCGCAAGAATTCAAGTCTTTCTGAGAGAATGAGAAGCCACATGACATAGAAGAGAGTTCACAAAGTAGGTAGGAGCATGGTCCTGAATAGGTGCTCTGGTGTTGAGTCCTGGTTAGAGCTTACTAGCCATGTGACCCTGGGAAGGGTACATACCTGTCTGTGCCTCAGTTTCTCTGTAAACTAGGACTTCTGTTATGAAATTATAAGCATTACATATGCTGGGATACAGTAAAGGCCTCAGAGCAGTACCTGGCATACATTAAGCCCTTGCTAAATGCTAGCTATTATTCGGAAGGGCCTTGTTCGCTGTACTGAGTTTTACTTTATCCTAAGGCTACATGGAGTCATTGAAGGGTTTTAAACAAGGGAGTAACATAATCAGATATTGTTTCAAAGGATCATTCCAGCTGCAGAGTAGGAATGAATCAGATCAGGGCAAGACTGGTACAAGCAGAGGGATCAGAAGGCTGCTGCAAAAATGGAGATGACAGATGTTGTTAGTTTGAACTGAAGCAGAAGGAATGGAGGGGGTACGGGCTCAAGATATTATAGGGGGAGAATTGATGGAACCTAAAGATTAATCCAATGTGGAGAAGGCAATGAGAAAATCCAGGCTTCTAATGCCTGTAACTAGATGGATGGTGGTGCCCATTACCCCAGCCCAGGGCTTGGTGGGGATGAGACAGATTATACTTTGCTGAATATGAGGTGACCATGGGACATCCAGGTAAGGAGAGCTCATTGGCAGCTGTACACCTGATGCTGGTAGTCAATAGAAAGACCTAAGCTAGAATTAAAAAAAAAATATCTGATCTGGTTGGTGAGATAGCTCAGCAGACTAAGTGCCTGCTTAGGGAAGTACAGGGACCAGGGTTCGAGCCCTGACAACACATGTTACACTGGCCCTGCCCCTGGGTGTACTGAGCTGGCCGCTGAGATGAGGTGTGGCACAAACCTGTCATCCCAGTGCTAGGAAGGCTGAAAACAGGAGGATCACTAGACCCTGTACCAAACACATAAAAAAAAAAAAAAAAAAAATCTGGTCATCACTATCACCCTGCAGATTGTTAGCTATTGCTAAAGCCAATTGTTCACAGTTGAACAATTGTTGAAGCCATTACAGTATGTGAGTTTTCCTATTTAAGAAGCAAGTGATTTAAAAATGGTATCCACTTGAAGAATGGATGGCAGGAGAGAAGTCAGGGGAGGGCGGTGTCTCGTGAGGTGAGAGTAAGTGGCAGGTGGTGGTCAAGATGGGAAAGGCAAGATAAAGAGAACCAGAGCAAGTCCAACGGGTTTTGCATCTGGTGACTGAGGTCACAGCAGAGGAGCAATGGAGGCAGGAAGTAAGGGACATGGGCTGAGTAATTAATGGTGGTGAGGAGCATGGATAAAGAACTCTCCCAAAAATACGGCTGTGAAGGAAAACAGATGGAGCAGTGGTTGGAGGGAGACACAAGAGTCCAGGCAGGTCCTATGATTGACAGTGGAACTAAATGTAAATAGTTGGAAGGCTGAATGTAGAGAACAGAAAGGAAAAGGTGGGACACAGCAAAAGGAAGAACCCCTGTTTACAAGGGACACAACCCTGCCCACTATCATGGGAGAAGGGACAGAAATACTGGGCATGAATGCAGGTGAACTGAAGGAGAGGACAAGCAGGGCCGACTGGCACTTGGGAAGGAGGAGGTGAGACTGTCTAGGATGAACATACAGAGGAGGGGTGGGGTGATGATAAACCCGGGGAGAGGGAGTAAGCTGACCAGGGTACGCTAAGGCTTGGTAAGCAGTGCAGTAGATTTCTACTGCTGGAACAAAATACCCAAGAAAAATGAACTTCAAAGGAGGCAAGATTTATTGTGGCTCATGGTTTCAGAGTTTTCAGTCCTAGAGGTGCTTGGTAGCATTACTTAGAGCCAATAGCAAGGTACAGCCTCACAGCAGGGAGTGGATGGAGAGCAAAGGTGCTAACCCTGCGGTGGTCAGGAAGGGGGTGTCCCTAATACACCCTTAGGGACATACCCCCGCCAAGTAACCTCCCTTCTCCCACTGGGCTCCATCTTTTACTCTCTTCCTAAAGCACCACATGCTGGCCATTAAGCTGTGAGCATCTAAGTTTTCGGGAACACTTTTAAGCTCTAAACCATAACAAGCAGTATCCAGGGCCCAGTTGGAGGAAGCATATTTTCACTATCCTCTAGAAGCACAGATTTTAAGTTCAGAGATACCATGGTCCATACTGTAAGTGGTATAAAACCAAAACGACACCAAATGTTCAATGAGAACATACAGTGTTCCTTGAGAAGTCTTTCGTAAGAACCAGTTCTGTTGTTCCTTTGATTCCCTAAGAGGCATTCAGCACCCTAACCTGACCCCGCTAGGCACTTTTTCAGACCTTCCTCCAGGCCTCAATGTGCCCCTGTTCTCACACATGCACCATCTGGCTGTAACAGGTCTCTCTTCCACCTCTGTCTGTTGAAACTCCTTTCTCCTTTGAGGCCAAGACTAAAGTCACTCCTTCCAGGGAAAACATCTTCCCTTCTCTTTCTGCTTCCAAAGCAGTTCGTAGATTCACATAGATTTCTAGAACATGGTGCTGAAGTTAGTAGTGCCCATGTCCTCCGTTCCCATCATCCTGATCGGGCTCCTGTACTTACTTGAGTTGGCAAGGTGCCTGGGCCAGTCTAGGTACGCTCTTGGTGGTCACAGAAAAAAAGCAATCTTCTTTTGGAGAAGGAATAAATATTTGTGTATTGAAACAAAATTAAAACACCTTATTAGTTGAGCAGACATCAACATGATTAGTGGAAATTCGTTTGTTCTGAGAGGCGCACATACATAGGACATTCTGACTGCTAATCAACTGATCAGTGTATTGGTTCTTTTCTTACTCAGTTTTCCTTCTTTGGCCTCTTTGAGGCCTTTGCCCTTCTGCTATGTCTCACCATTAGCTCCTGTTTCCCAAGCATCTATGTTACAACAAAACAGATGTTATGGGGCACCACACAAACAGGATCTCATGTCTCTAACACAGGGAGAACCGAAAGCATGTTAACTTCTGTCATTAAAAGCAAAACTATACACTGATATTCCAGAATATGGTGCTTTGGGCAGGCCATCTCTTTTATCATCACAACAGCTCTAGAAGGCTGACATCATTGCGCTTCTTTTTCTGACAAGCAAACATAGGTTGGAGGAGTTGAAGGGCGTACCAAGGTCCCTCACTCCAGGGAGTGGCAGACACAAGACTCAGTCTTACCCATGTGACTTCAACTTCTCGGTTCCCCCCAATAGGTCAGAACCTATCATCAGACGCTTCTCGGGGCTGCGGAGTAACATCCCCTTCTCCTGGCCTGAGGAGAGTAATGGCACGTGCCATCCCTGGCTGGGGACTTCAGACATCTGAATTCTAGGTGGGCCATGAACCCACGGGAAGGACAGAGAGAAAGCTGGTCTCCAGTTGTTTCCCATTCACTATGGGGAAATATCAAAGAAAAAGCAGAGTAACCTTAATTCTGTGAAACCATCAACTGCAGTGTAGGCCTTCAGTGGACTCCCTCACTGTAAGTCCCTGCCATATCCCTCTCACCACCGTGCAGATGGTGACTTCAGAGAGGGAGACAGGAAGACTCCTTTATTTTGTTACCAGTACCGGAGACTGAACTCAGGACCCTGTGCTTACCAGGCAAGTGCTTATTCTATCAAGCTATCTCCCCAGCCCCAGTCAGGAAGACTCCTGATTCCCTGCTCTGTGAACTTTGAGGTCTCTCCTATATCCAATAGGGAGTGAAAGGGGTAGGTAGCTGAGGGCTAAGCAGAGGCAGGGGTTATCTTAGTCAACAACATAAAGCTGACTGAGCTACTCCTTTGCTTAGGTATTTTCAGAAGCTCCCCAGGGCAACCTCAGCTCCCAGCTACCCTCCCACACTGCCCTCCGGCTGATCCGGCTCCTGCCACACCAACACATAAGGTTCCCAGAGGCACCACGCTCTGTGGCCTTTGTGTGTCACTTTCTGCATTCTTGTTTGAACCCCTTTCTTAGGTACTTAGAGAACTGTAATTTTTTTAGTTACAGTCTTCCCATTGTATACCACATTTATTTCTCTACATGATGTTTTCTTCTAGGAAAATGATTGCAAACCACATCTCATAGAGCTAGGGGGAGGAAGAGAGAGGCAGAACATACAAGAGGAGACAGATCTCAACCATTCATGACACAGATGCTAAACTATGGCCAGCACCCGGATGATGGCGTCCATCCAAGGCACACTGAGAATACAGAGGGTTGGACTGAGATCTCAATCAGTAATAGTTCCAAGCGTCTGGGGGTAATCTGTTCTACATTTTGGTGATTGTATTTATTATTTATTTATTTATTTATTTATTTATTTATTTATTTATTTATTTTATTTGATACAGGGTCTTGCTACACAGCTCAGACTCATAGTGATCCTCCTGTCTCAGCTTCCCCAGTGCTAGGATTACAGGAATGAGCCACCACGCATTTTCGTGGCTGGAATAGTATGTGGTACTGGGGATTAAACCCGGGTCCTTGTGCTTGCCAGGTAGGTAATTAGACTGCCAAGCTATCTCCCCAGCCTGTATTTGTTATTTTTTGTCTCCATTAACTGCTCTAAAACATCTGTTTTGTTTTCTCTTCAAGTTTAAGAGCCAATTATATAGTTTGGACTCAAAATGAAAGAAAAAGAATAAAAAGATAATCATAGTGGAAATACACTTGGAATCTTCTAAAAGTTTTTGGGTATAACAAAATTGATACTTAATATGTAGAATGCTGTAGAATACAATTTAATCTTTTTTTTGATTTCTGAGTGGATAGTTCAGAATTTTCCAGAATTTTGGGGTCACCATTATAAACATCAGCTGTCACTATACTGGTAAAATATATGATGTGCCTGGTAATAGTAGCTTTACAATTCACAGAAAATCAGATAATAGAGGTTTTACTGAAAGTGGAATCATGACAGTTAAAAGAATCAATGCGTTTTCCAAAAGAGCCTAAATCATTTCTTGGAAATAACTCGTGCTCTGCGTGAATAGGGTAGAATTTGCAAGGAGTTCTTGGTACTCTTTGCAAGGAAGGTGGTACATAATTATAAGCTGGTTTTCACTTTGTGTACGTATTTCTTTGTATTACTGTGCTAATCCTGTATCCGAGGGCCCATCACGTCAAACGAAGTGAAAGATTTCACAGGCTTTCACTCACCTCTGTGCAGGCCAATCACAAGAAGTCTTTTCAAGGTCACATCTGGGAGAACATTTACTTGAAGCAATTTGGGCTGGATTTAGAGTTCTCAGCCTTGACAAAGGGCAAGCCAGTCAGCAGGGAGTGAAGTAGATGCAGGAAAGACACACCACGGAGCCAAGGGCAGGGGTTCTACATTGCTTCATTAGAACACGAAACCTATTCTGTTGACCATGAGTCCACCGTGAGCCAGAAAGAAGTTAGTTCACTTCCTCGGCATCCAGGGTCTCATCATCCTGAGTCATGGCTACATTAACTCTGCTACTGAAAACACAAGAGTTTGGCAGTACAGTTAGCCCCACGGTTCACTACCCAGTGAAGAAAGCCTGGCCAATTCGGGGCAGAGGGATAGGGGGCAGGTCTGCCCTTGGGTGGGACAGCATGGGGAAGGAAGGCTTTCTCTTTTTCAAAGCTGTTACTTTTTCTGTAGAAGCCAATTCTCTCTACCAGGCAGGATGGAAAACTTTGATTTCCTGAATCTCTTCTAAAACAAAGAAATCCACTCTCCCTGGAGGGTTGGTTTGAAATGGGTGTCTGCTTCTAGAAGAAACAAGTCTGACTAAACAGCCTCTTAGCAAAGCAAAAGATACTCTGGGTGAACTGAGGCTCAGAGCTCAGAGCCCAGAGCTGGGCCCCCCGGGGCCGGTCCCCAGTTCTGAGACCATCACAGTCAGGTTTCCTGTGCTGATGCTCATTGGCAGGAAGTCACTAAGTTAGGAGGATAAAGACCAGTCAGGGCCCCAGTGCAACTTTAGGGCAGATTTCTATTTCCCACTATGGTAGGGAAGCAGATTCTGCACAGCACTCAAACATAATTCAGTCCCCAGCCCGAAGAAATGGAACGCTTTAAATCTTTAGGCCTTTGCATGGCACCCTCCTTCTGCTTTACAGCTCACAGAAGTCTGGTTATAGTCCTTGGAATGTGTACTTAACAGCTAAGTTTTGTGGTCCCTGTGAAAGAATATCATGGGGCCCTGGGGACAGGAGACCACCTGCTGCAAGAGCCTCTTCATGGTCTGCTAGCACCTTGTTTGAGGAAGACTGGGAAATCCACATTGGAACAAAATAACTGAGTGCTCTCCTAAGAGTGTCAGAGTGAGTGAGGGGCAGGAAATAACTCCTGGCAAGCACTAAGAGTATTTTCAAGCAGGACAGGAGAGACAAGTTGGGGTGGGGTCACTGAATAGCTGTGACTCATCTGGGGGACACCAAAGAACTATTCCCATCTCTCTGCTGTGATCTAAGGTAGCAGGGTACACACAGACTAATCAGTATAAGGACTAAGAGGTAGAAGCGACCACACCTTTGATTCTCACCAGCTTCTGGGGAGTAATATGAGATTTGTGAGATCTGTGCAAGACTCTAGGAAAAAGGTGAACAATGTCGGATTTTTCCAACATGGGGGAATATCTCTAACAATGAGCAAGCAAGTAGAAAATGTTCTGCACATGCGGAGGAAGACTCCTTATATACATATCTCATTACATGCATAATATGCATACATTTTAGGTGGGAGGAAAAGCCATAACTGAAAATGAGTGAGTATTGGGTTCCTCTTGCCTCAGCCTCCTGTGAGTGACTGCAAAGTGATACTTTCAGACAGGGCAGGCTTGTGCTAATTCTGAAGAAGGCCATTCTGTCTCAGCACTCCAGTTCTCTACGCTTTTCCCTCCAGAGTTGGGAAAAGGGATCAGAGGATAACAGAGCACAAGCTTTGAATTAGGCAGCTCTTGTTTTCATCCCAGCTCTGTCCCTTGCTAGACTATGACCTGAGCAGGTCACTTAAGACTTCTACTTCGTTCGTTGTCTACAAGTAGCATGCCCCCATGCAGGGATTGATCTGGAAGTCAGCATGCACAGCCTTTCTTTTATTCTCCCTAAACACCTCTTCCTTCCTACCCGTCCCTATTCCCTCTCACTACCAACACCCATTAAAACAAGCTTCCGGAAAAGGAACTAGAAATGACTAATGTGCTAATGAAACGACCAAGAGTTCATCAAGCCAGCTTCCTGGACCATGTGCTTTGTAGTTTTATTTCTATAAAAATTCATGCTCAAGGAATAAACCGTAAGAGGGGCAGGCATGGGAGGAAGGGCTGGGAAGCACTGTGCGGGTAGCAAATCTTTTCTGGAAGCTCTGAAACCAGACAGATCAGCAGATAAACTCCAATGACAGAGGCACCACAGAATGTTTCTAAGACACTGCTTCTTGGAATCATCTCTGGCCTCAGCTAAACCACCTTGCCTTTTCCTATTGATTACCAAGCTTATATTTAGATAAACAGAGCATTGCTCATTTTTAGCTAGATTCTAAAATGAGTCCAGTGATCTAGGCACTATAAGAGAATGAGGTAAAAGGAGAAAGATTAGTAGGAGTGGAGCCTATGTCATAAACAATATCCCCTGGTAATGATCAGAGTTGGAGAAAGAAAAAAAAAAAATACAAAGGGGGGAAAACACCAGAAGGATCAGTTACCTGCTCCATCACTGATGTGGAAGTGAGGTAAGGCTTTTGTTCTCATAAATTTCAGGTACCTAAGAGTTGAAAACACTTTCTGAAAACTGGTGTTGAAGAGCAGCAAGGGCTGCTGTCCTGTGGGACAGTGTGGTCCATGTCCTCTGCAGGTCCATGCACAGGGGGTGGCGTGCTTCTGCTCTGCTGCCCATGGGGTGGGGCACAGAATGGCTGCTCTGGAGGACCTGGAACCTAAACTATCCACCTAGACCTGAGTTCTCCTACCAAGCTATGAAAAGAACAGCAAAAAGCAAATCAGAATTTCAAATCTTTCTGAAGGTACGGGTCATTATTAAAGATGGGTCTAATTTGCTTTTCCAGGTAGATCCCGGCAAAGCAGAGAGGAAAATCTGAGAGGCGCGGCTCATGAATCGTGACATCTTACCTATGGTCTAGTTGTAGGTGAGATCCTGCCAGCAGGGGTCTCAAGCCCCCACAGGTTATTTATTTCAGGATACCTTCTCGTACTCACTCCTACTTATACCTTCTCTCCCCATGACATTTAGAAACCCAGGATCACCGCACACACATCTGTGCTTCGAGCTGCACTGTCACTGATAGGATGCTCCCACAAGCACCCTCCACGCGCATGCCAGCCCCAGCTCCCATAGAGTCTTTGAAGTCATATCTAAAGGGTCTTCTGGGCTCTGTCTGAAGGAAAAAAAAGCTTTTCTTCATGGACTTTCCATTAAGCATAAACCCAAGGCGCTGTGTGCAGTGTTGCTTTGAAGCCCTCCAAGTCACTAGCATTCTCAGGAGCACTTGAGGGAGTCTTTTAAGGAAAATATTCTATTCCTTCCCCAATTTCCAAGCAACAGACAAAATTAGAGTTCCGGGGTCAGCAAGGAAATGGGCGGTACAAGGAAAGAGCTGGCTGACGTACAACTGAGGAGATATCTGTGGCTATTAATCCCTCTTGGCCCACAGGAGGACACAGGCAGGGACAAAACTAGAGATCAAACACTCATTCTACCAAGCTGTATATGTACCTCATGGCATTCCTGTTTTATTAAAAAATTAAACTTATACAACACATGAAAAAACAAATACATATTTAAAGGTAATTATAAAAATGTACTTCATGTTCAAATCACTGATGCTTTGGAAATGAGCTGTTATTTTGGAATCGCTCTTGATTACAACAGAACATAGTGATAGGCTTTCTTTGCTATGGCTGAATAAATCTGAAAAGCAATTTCTATTTTACTTGTTTATATTTGTTCTTCTCTCTTATAACTTTCCTTTTTCTGGGGCTGGCTCAGCCAACCCTGGGGAAGGGGCTTGCGTGGCATGTGGTACTGGAGATTGAACCATGGTCCCTGCGTGTTTGTCTAAGCAGGCGCTTTAGACCACTGATCTATCTTCCCAGCCCTTTTCTTTTCCTGTTACAGCTCTTTTATTTTCTTTCTTTTTGTATTCACTTGTGTCTGTCTTTCTCTTTTGACCATGCTTCCCCTCTCTTCTTCATTTCCTCTCCTTTATATGCTCAGTCTAACCCTTACCTAGGGCCAGGGAGATGGCTCAGTGGAATAAGCGTTTCCCTGGCAAGCACAAGGGCCAGAGTTCAATTCCCAGTTCCACATTAAAAAAAAAAGTATTTAACTCTCACCTATAGCCTCTTTCACCCAGGTATCAATGATATCCCTTCTCTCCTCTTTCTCTTACTCATTTTCCCTCATCCAAGCACAATTCTAGTTTTCACAGGCGCCTGGTTCTCTTATTTTCTCTCAGTTCTTTACTGCCTGGTGTTACTTTCGTGGTGTAGCTTTCTTTTCTTTTTATTATCTCCTGTCAGGTACATTTTCCTCCTTATTATGTCCCTGGGGAAAATAGGTAGTAGATGGGTAGAGCTGAAGATGGCTGGAATTAGGGAGAAAAATATGGTTACCTTAGAGCTGAGTCACTCATAGGCCACAACAGTTTGTGGGGCCCAATTGCATTCCGCTTGTGCATGTCACTGCTGAGATTTTTGAATAAATGATGCATGTCATACTTGTTATCAAATATGTGAGAAGAATTACCTTTGCTGGCAAAAAGAAAAAAGGAAAAAGAAAGGTATCCCTTTTCAAGTGAATTTTCTGTTGTCCTTACTTTATAGGTGGGTGTACTACAATTGATCACCAGGGGAAGGAGGACAGGATATGAGGGAGAAAAATCTATGCCCCTATTTCTTCAGAATAATTTTTTAAAAAATGTAGATCAAATAACTGGTTTCTCAAATTTAAGAATACTTACTAAAACAAATTCTTGGGACAAGAGAAAAAGGCAATTTGATGCCACCTTTTAATTTCTTTTTTCAAAAAGGAATAAAATTTGTCTGTCCAATCAAACATACCATGGCTCTAGGAAGAAAGACACCTCCTGACAGGGCCCTGTGTGCAGAAGGGAAACACTATTCACAGAACTGTTTAGGGAAAGCCTCCCCACTTCAATATGTTCTGCTCTTGCCTGCCAGTAAATGAAGCCTGGAGTGGGATATCTGGTTCATCTTTCCATACTACATTATTATGAGACTGTTCTTTTCCTTCTTGGCCACTCTTTGACAGGCTCAGAAATGAGAAAAACTCATTTTTTTAGTTTCCCTGGCACAGCTACCAACTTCATAGACGTAAGCCTCACCTGGTCACTGTCTAACGAGCCCTGAAAACATAAAGACGCCTGCCCAGAGCCACTGCCTCCCCACTGGAGGCCTGGCTACACAACCTTCATTTGAAGCAGGTGTGGCTTTGCCTAGCGTTTCATTCACTTGACGAGGTTGCTCTGCTACTACATATTCTGCATGTATTAGACAGAAAGTGAAGGTGAGATAAGCTTTCAAAACCTACCTGTTGTCTAGCATGCATGTATTCCCTTTGAAAGTCTCTAAGGCCAAAATTTGGGTAGATGCCTGTTTCTGCTGCAATTTATGACTGCAAGTTTCTACTACTGAGTGTCTGTTATGGCTTATGTGTGGTTGTCCCCCCAAAGTCTCATGCACTCACGGGCGGACTTTTAGAGCTGGTGACTAACTCATGATCCACTGAGATTATGGGTGTGAATGCTGCTGGGATTATGGGTGTAAGTACTGCTAGGATTATGGGTGTAAGCACCACACCCAGCCTGGGTGGGCAGCCTGAATGCAACGTGAGGGAGACAGACTTGCTGGCTCTCTGCAGCCACTGTTGCTGCTACTTCTCCCTTTTGCTCTTGCTCTTTGCTGCCACCATGATCTGCTGCTCTCTGCCCTGTGCCACTCTGCCTTGGAGCCAGCTGAGTAAGGACTGAAACCTCCAGTAACCGTGAGCTAGATAAACCTTTCCTTCCTTCACTTTGAGTGTCAGGTATTTGTCCCAACAATGACAGAAGAAGAGTGACTGAGACAGCCTCAAAAAGCAATATAATTACACATCCATCTCATGTGATCCACCCCAACTTTTTGGAGATAACTCTGCAGGTTACATGTACCTGGCAATCAGAAATCTGTGGGCCTCAGAACCCACCTGTTTTTTTCAGTCACTAGGAAATCCAGGTGTTCCAGATAGTCCTCCGAAGTGCCAATTCTATCTGACTGACTTCCTTGGTAGAAGGTGAGTGGGAAGAATGATGCAAAGCCAGTGCTTTCTTTTAGGAAATATTCAGTCTGCCTGGCCCTGTCAGGTCACTGGTAAGGCTGATTCCTCGGCTCAAAGACAGAGGCTGCAGAGATGCCTCAGTAGCTCCTCACTGATGACACAGGCAGTAGAAACACCTGCACACGTGCACGGAAGTTCAGAGGCTGCAGCGTAACTATCTTATCCCTAACAGAGGCTTTAGTACTCTGGCCAGCTCTTTAAAACAGCTCAAACAAAAATATTAAAGCTTCTGAGGACATGAATCACTTCTTTAATATCTTATCTATACTGCTGAGCACATTCCCTAGGCCAGGAGTGGCAAACCGGTGGCACACGTGCCACGGTGTGCAGTTAACCACTGAAAGTTCTAGAAGGTTCAGCATCAAAGTTTCAGGAAGTATCAAGAAATGCTTTTTTTCCTTTCATTTTGGTGCTGGAAATCAAATCCAGGGCCTCAAGCATGGAGAGGCTATGCTCTACCATTGAGACATACTCTCAACCCCCATAAAAACTTACATTTTTACATGAATGTCTAAACTGATGACCCTGTTATTAGCTTAAGTTGACCAGGACAAAGGTGTGCAGAGCTGCCCATCTTTCCTTGCTGCTTGCTTTCCTACAAGAAAAATCAATCAGCTCCACGGTCAGCCTCTGCATAGTCTTCAATCTGCAGTACGGCTGGAATCCTGTCAAATTCCCATCCTTAACCTTGGCACTGGCTCCCGAGTCTACATCAGTTTGGGTGAGGACAGCTCAGATTTCCCTGTTACTTGGCTTTGAGATGCCAGAGCAATGCTTCCAACTAGCTCTTAGTTTGAAACAGTGAATCACAGGACTATACTTCACTCAGTTGATCACAAAGCTTATCCTTTTTTCTCTTTGACATCTTGGCTACATTTCTCTTCCTGAGGGTCTTCAGTGACTTGTCACTGTCTGAGAAGATTGAATGCAGCAAACACATATGACAGTTTTAAGGTGATGAATATGATGTGGCTTAATGCTCATAACCCTTAGAGGTAAAAATTACTCTGCAGGGCTTATAAAAGAAAACAGAGAGTTTGTGAGCTTAGGGCGATACAGACAACAGTCATGACTGCTCTTAAAGATCCAAATTCTTGGGCCAGCCAGATAGCTCAGTGGACTAAAGCGCCTGCTTAGGCAGAGCACGGGTTTGATACCCAGTGTGCCGTGCCAGCCCCACCTCCAGGGCACACTGAGATAGTGACTGAGACTGGGCATGGCAGCACAGGCCAGCACTTGGGATGGTGAAAACAGAAGGATCACTGCAACTCCGATCTACGGAGTGAGACCCCGAAGACCCTGTACTAAATACTAAACAATAAAAATTCTCAATGTCATCATCTCACTTCCCCTCACTGTCTTCAGTGCTTGCAAGTCTATAATGTCACTCTGGTTTTCTGTGGCAAGTTCACCAAATACCAGTTGGGCTGGGTTTCTACTCCTTAGAGAACAAACACTTGTCTAGTCTCAGGGTTTTGCTTCCAGAAATCATCCTCTGTTCTCTTTACTCGATTACCTCCTATGAGGCTTTTAAGTCTCCTTTTAACTGCATACCAGAGCCAAAGCCAGGTTCCTGAACTTTCGGTGCTCAAAGCATCCAGCAGTGTTGTCTCAAAGCATTTGTCCCCATGCATAGCCAGACAAATGAGACATGTCTGTGTATGTTCCTGCTCTTGTCTGAGGTCCCACTAAACCACACCAGAGGACTAATCACTGTACTAATCCACAAGACAAGAATGGGGGAGGAGACCATCAAGGTTGAGAGAAGCTCTGGACAGTTGTATCTGACTTAGCAGAGTCAAAAAGGTGAACCCCAGGACAGCTGGGGGAGGTACCAAGAAATAAGGTCATTTTCCTGAGGTATTTGGGGCCCAAAATGCAGATGCCAAAAATGAAGGCCCCAAGAACCTGTGAGGACTGGAAGGAAACAGGAGAGGCCACTAACAAAAGGATCTGTGGCATATCTTACCTCCCCTGCCTGTTAACTGCTCTTCTCCATAGATGACAGATCAATCATTATTGGAATGAGGCTGAGGCAGAAAGCACTAGGCAGGGGAGAGCAAGAGGGAGTACTGCGATGTCCATGGACAACTGAGTGATGAAAGACAAAAACTTGAGCCTTTTTCATCTTTACAGGCTCCTTCGAAGCAGGAGATCACAGGGTTACTTTTTGCACAAACTTAGATGTCACAAAGAAAGGGCTTCTGGAGCCTTCCAAAAGACAGATTACCTTACAGTTCAACAAACCAGGTATTAAGCCCCACCCAAGTACATGGAACCCCCCATTCTCAATAGACACCTCAAGGTCACCAGCCCATTTAAAAAAATATTACACATGAAGTAGTAAAATTTGCTAAGAAGGAAAACAGTGCAGGGTGGACAGGATGGAGAGTGGAAGAATTTTGGGAAAGAATTCTCAGGGATGCTTCCCTAAGGATGTAATATTTAGAGAAATGGACAAACTGAGGGGTTGTAGAAAATGTAGAGAATCACTTTACAGGAAGAAGAACAGAAGTATGAAAGTCCTGATGTACGAATAGAATTTAAGTGTTCCAAGTAGAGCAAGAAGACCAGCATGGCTGAAAAAGAAAAAGTAGAACAAAAGGGACAGAGAATAAGAGTAGAGAGACTGATACGGTTATAGGATTCGGATCATACTGGGCCTGGTGGTCCACTCTGAAAATTCAGCATATTACTGAGTAACTAAAAGCCGGTGGAAATTTCAGAGCAGGGAAGTATTTTAAAACATGGTTTTTGGTTCCTACCTGGGAAACGGGTTGCAGGTTGGTGCTAGTTCCTTGATAAGCACTTATCCGCCCAAGTATGCTGCCAACAACACAAAGGTGGGTAATATGTGCCTTCTGATCACTGAATGTATTTTAGAAATTCACTCTGTATGCCAATCACCCAGTAAACATCTGCTAAAAGAATTTACAGAACAGCAAAAACAGAACCAGAAATCAGGTCAGGGAGTCCCAAAGCTCCTGGTCCTTCTATTACACAAATGTCCAACATAGGTGGCAGCATGTGGCAGAAAGTCCTGAAGTACTTTAGTAGAACTGATGAAGACTAGGACATGGCAGTGAGAATATCATAGCTTAGTTGGTGAACATTAAGACAACACTGTGATTGATTTTACAGCAGGCATGCACTGAAAATGGCAACTACTCTTATGCAGACAAACAGTATTTCTTTATGATGTATTTTCCATGTCTGTAACATGTCCCACTCAATCTCATTCTACAAAAATCAAAATACAAAAATCAAATGTCGCACACTGCCAAACATTTAAATAGGAGGCACCAAACTAAATCATAGTTTTGCATTTTCATATTTACTTACTTACTTTTTTTTTTGTGGAACCAGGGATTGAACTCGGGCCCTTGCACTTGCCAGGTAAGTGCTTATTCTACTGAGCTATCTCCCCAGCCGCATTTTCATATTTAAAGCTTAACCTGAGGCCTTTTTACAAATATATTTTCCCTCAGTATTGTTAGTACATCCCAGGCAGTACTACTCATCATTGACAATTCACCAGGTTGGGGGGCAGGTTCAAGGCTGAATCACAGATTATTCTTGTAAGTGTGTTGAAAAAACCCTGTAATTTTTACATGTTGTAGAAATAAACTAAGCCTAATAACCTGCTCCTTTTTGACTTATAGGATTCATTCATTCAACAAACATGTATCAAGACTATGTGTTCCCTGGTTAGAAAGTATTGTGGATACAAACAAAAATGAACCCTGACCTTCATCTTCTAGAAATCTAAAAGGCAAGCTTCTTTTATGAGCCAACCAAGGTTCTTTCCAGTGAATCATAATTTCTTCATGCTTCTCCAATATGTAACATGGATCAGGGACATAACCACGAAACCCTGCCTACACATGCCTCATTCAGCGTCAGTGGTCATCTGACAGATGTCAATTAAAACAACGCCGAGATTCCACGTCACTCTAGAGAGAATGGCTATCACCAAGAAATCAACCAATAACAAATGCTGGAGGGGTTGTGAGGAAAAAGGAATCCTTCTCCATTATCACTGAAATCAGTATGGAGACTCCTCAAAATACTGAAACTAGAGGTTCTATTCAATCCAGCTATCCTCCTTCTTGGCATCTCCCTCCCACCACCAAACTTAAAACAGCATACCACAGTGACACACGCACATTCACATCTATAACAGCACAGTGCGTAACAGTTAAATCTTGGGAACAGTTCAAACGTCCATCAACCCATGAATAAAGATGTGGGTTTTTTTATACAATGGCTTAGTATTCAGTCATAAAGCAGGATCATCTTGAGACATTTTCGGGCAAATAGAAGCAGCTTGAGCCCACTCTTAGGTAAAATGAACTGGACACACATGTGTATATACTCCATTGTTTCTCTGGTATGAGAAACCCAACAATGTAAATGAGGACCAAAATGGAGAAAATGCTCACATGGGCAGGAGAGGTGGGGTGGGGGTTAGGGAGGAAGGAAAAAGAAAAAATAGGAGAAAAGAAGGAAAAAATAGAAACAACTCTTTGTAAATAAGGATTGGAAGCGGGTTTGAAGGAAGGGAAAGGGGATGGAGATAAAAGAATCAGGAATTAACACATACAAGGTACAAATTCCCTACGATGAATGTGAGCCCGACACACACTTTAAATATACCAATAAATTTAATAAAAATGTCTCCTTATGGATTTATTCTGATGCTTAAATAATCATTTTCTACAAACAAGAAAAAACACCACATTGTGACAAAAGGCTGGAGAGATGGGACCAATCGAAGCTTCCATTAAACATACTGCATTTTAGAAAGGAAGTCTATTAACCCCTAAACCAGGGGGGAAGACTTATTAAAAAATTCATAGAGAAACAGACTGGTGGAAAATGAAGCAATTAAAAGACATTGTTCAAGTACCTGTCTACCTATACAGAAACAGAGAAGTGATGAGGGGTCAATTATTTTTATTATACAAGAAGGGCAGGCGAGTGGGAATGGTCTTAGAGGTCATAAGGGAAAATTTGGGCTAATTAGGACCCCAAATTCTGAACTATGAGCTGGGCTGTAAGAGCGGCTGAGGAAAATCAGAGAATTCTAACATTAGAGATATTCAAAGCTGAGTGCAACCCAAAGGGGTAATTTAGGAATAATTATCTATGCTTGAGTGTTGGCAACAACAAAATAATCAACTGATAGACCAGATGAGGTCAAATGGTCAGCCAGAAAGCCTATTTGGGAATTTTGTGCCATGCTGAGAAGGTTGTCCTGCAATACATACCTAAGACGACTCACACTTGTTACGACATGAACCACATGGTATATACAGTCACGTGTATGACTGTGACATGTGTGACAGTGCCAAAGATTAATTAAAATTCCCAGTTCACAAGTAACAGCTGAAAATAAATGCCTGTAGAACTCACAGGCCCATAACATTGAAGAGTAAGAGGAATGTGCTTTAATAATAGAAAATGAGTTAGACCTAGAACTAGGAAGTGTTTTTTTTTTTTTTTTCTTTTTTTAGGGTCCTATTAAGGCATCCTCCAAAGCCTATGTACCCCACTATCATCAGAAATCTAAATCAGGAGGACAAGGCTTCTAAAAGAACTTGGAATAGCAATAGCTTTTAGTTTCTAGAACATATCACCCAAGGGAAACTCCTGAGGCATTTGCATACATGCTCTTTCTTGCCCTGCCAAGGCTTGGAGGAAGCAGGGAAAGACCATTCTATGCTCTGCAGTGGTCTACGCTTGGAGGTTTAGGCAGTTCATTTTATCAGTCCCTAGCAGTCGCCTGTCCCACAGGAAGTTTTCCCAGAGGAAATTTCCTGTGAGGAAGCCCTTGCTGCATAAACAAAGAGTTCCTCGGGCCCCCACAAAAATGGCCCAAGCAGGATGAGAGTGCATGGGGGCGGGGGTTGGTCAGTGAAGCAAGAAATGGAGGCAACACAGAAGGTACTACACTGTCCCTTAGGCTTGGATTTATCAGAAAATCGCTTACCCACTGGCATATGTTGGCCTCTACCAGCTGACCAGCAGCCTCTACCCAATTTAACTTGGAGAGGTACAGGTTTGTTGATAGACCTTCACCCTTAACCTCTGTGAGTCTGTTCCCTTTTGTTGGATCTCAATGATTAAATGAGATAGATCACTGTATTTCATTAATACAAGGGGAGCAGTAAGGTAGTGTATAAATATAAAGATCTCACTGAGCTTAACCATATTTTTCCATAGCACATAGGCCAACACATAGTGTGTTACCTACACAATGTTCAGCACATCTCTGCGAGAACCATTTTATGTCCTGGCTGTCATCAAAAGAACCCAAACAGAACAGAGTACAGGTTGTATTTTATTTAGCTCACCAGAAGGCCATAGAAATGGAGCACTCTGATGGTTTGAATTTTTGGGCTATAACAAGATTAAACAAGGTTTTAGCTAGACACCTCTATAATCCCAGCACCTTGGGAGGCCACAGTGGGGGAGCCCTGCCTAAAAAACAGTGAGGGCTTATCTTAAAATACAACTCCCCATACCCCAAAAACAGCTATATTTTATTTTCTACC
The DNA here is from genome assembly GCA_004027165.1 of Ctenomys sociabilis. Lineage (NCBI taxonomy): Eukaryota > Metazoa > Chordata > Mammalia > Rodentia > Ctenomyidae > Ctenomys > Ctenomys sociabilis. The sequence continues at coordinate 151,636 of PVKA01000061.1, forward strand.
AATAGGCTTAATTGTCCAAGGCTATACGCAGGGAGCTGTCTCTTGCATTAAATTAGATAACTTTTTTTCTAAATTTAAAATTTGCCTTTTTCTTCTAAAGGCCAAGGTCAGGGCTAAAATAAGCAGTCAGCTGAGAGATCTGTTTTGTTCTCTTCCAGTTAATTTATGTTTCTCTGTCCACATATTTGACATACTGGTGCTGGAAGCCTTAGGATAATGTAAAGCAAAATCACATGGGACAAATGAGGACAATTTTTAAAAAATGCTCATTTTTTTATTGTTTCACTTCTATTTTTTGCTTTTATTTTTGAAGCTATTATGCAATTTTAATACTTAAAGGACAGGGTAAACCGAACAGTATGTAGAAAATGCTCAGAAAATGTTGGCTACAAATATTCTTGCCTTTAATTTTTTTCACCAGTGAATGGGCACCATATTCTTAAAAAGAATATTTTAGAATTTGGGCTCCCCCTTGATAATGGGATGCTTCAACCCTGAGGGCATCATGCTTCAGTGAAGTAAGCCAGGCACACAAAGATAAATGCGGCCCCATCTCATGCTTATGTGTGATCTAAAAAATAAAACAAAGCCAAAAAAAAAAAGCTGGATTCAGAGAAGCAGGGAATAGCAGGGTGGTCGTGAAGGGCCCAGGTGAGAGAGGGCAGGATAGGGAAGTGCTGGTCAACAGAAAGAAAAGAGCAGCAGCTCTAACTGCAGGGTCCTCCTTGCTCAGTACAGGGACTAGAGCTACTATGGTCCTGCATCAAACGCTGCTCACAAAAGTAGATTTTAAACGTCTTCACTATAAAAAAAAAAAAATCAAAAGTGAGTTTAGAGATATGTTCATTAGTTTGATCTCACCATCCCACAAATACACACCACACACACACACACACACACACACACACACACACACTCATCAAAGTGTCACGCTGTACATAGTAAATAATACTGTATATAAATACCGAATTAGGGCTGGGGAGATGGCTTAGTGGAATAAGCATTTTCCTAAGTACAAGGGCCTGAGTTCAATCCCTGGTTCCACCAAAAAAATAAAAATAAATGAAAAATAAATAATAAAATTATATACACACATACTGAATTATTTGCTTAAATTTTTTTTACCCCATTATTGTGGGTTCTCATATATTTAGACATTATTTTACTGCATTTTATTTTTGTGACATCTTTTTAAAAATCTGTCTGTCTGTCCGTCCTTCTTTGGTAAAGGATCTTGCTACACAGCTTGCACTCATAGTGATCCTCCTGTCTCTGCCTCCCTAGTGCTGGAATTATCAGTGTGCACCACCACACCTGGTTTCAATGGCCAGCACAGAACGTTGGGGGTTCTGGGCCCTGCATGGCATGCAGTACCAGGGATTGAACCCATGTCCTTGCACTTGTCAGGCAGGCACTTAGACATTAAGGTATCTCCCCAGCCCTGTGACATCTTAAATAGAGACCAAAAAAAAAAAAAAAAAAAAAAAAAAAAAAAAAAAAAAAAAAAAAAAAAAAAAAAAAAAAAAAAAAAAAAAAAAAAAAAAAAAAAAAAAACCCACAAAATAGGTGAAAATAATCTCTTTCTGCATGTATTATGAGCTTAACTAAGAAGAAAATTAGCACCTTGCCTCGTCTTACATGAATGTATTTGAAAATATTTTATTTGGAGGAGGGGCTGGAGACAGGGCCTCTCTATATAGTTCACACTGGCATCTGCTTAAAAATTAATTAAAATTAAAAGTACACTGTAATCTCAATTTCAAAATAATTTTGGGGAATCACTATATATCAAAAGGTCAGTAACATTACCTTTTATGGACCTGTTGCAAAACGCAGCTTGTATTTCAAGATTCTACACAGAAAAAAACAGAAAAAGAGAATCTGGAAAGGAAAATGAAGAGGAAAACAAAAGACCAGGAAAATGGAAATTCAGACATGTGATACACACCATGATACATCATGATACACAACCCAGAAAGAGAAAATGCACGCAGTCTGCACAGCACACAGATACGTATCTTTAACAGTAACAATATGCAGCCTGCCTAGTGTGGTGTCATGCAATATCACCTGCACCATGTGAAAGGCCTCCTGGATTCTCTTCCTTAAAAATCAGTGTGACTTAGTATCGTCCTTAGGGAGTCATTGGCCAACAGGTGACACAGACACACAAATGGCGGTAACATAGCCCCATTTGGCGCTCATGTTTAGACCAGCCCCAGATATCTGTAGGGATGGTGCATATTAGGACAGAATGACAGGTGAGGGAGGTGCGATGGGATGCTGCGTTAAGAGTGCAGGCTAGTTCTGCATGACCCGGAGAATGGCTTGGGTATTTACTTTTCAGTCCTTAGATGGCTGTTCCTCCCCATTGTTCCTGTTAGAACACAACAGATAGAAACTGCTATCCCAACCAGGGACTCTTGACTTAAGCCTTAGCCTTCGGAACCAGAGAGTGTAAAGAAAAGGTATTTGGATGCCAATGGTTGGGGATTAAGTAGATAGGGTATGAGGCATGCACCAGGGCCTTATTTCTGAGTGGTGGTGCTGTAGAACAAGAACACACAGTTCTGCGACCTGAGAGATAGCTCAGCAGACTAAGTGCCTGCTTAGGCAAGCACAGGGACTAAGATTCAATCCCTGGCACCACGTGCTGTGCTGGCCCCACCCCAGGTGTGCTGAGCTGGCCATGGAGTCCAGGCGTGGTGGTGCATGACTGCAATCCCAGAACTGGAGTTGCTAAAAACAGGATCTTAGTGATCATTAGGAGTCCATGCTGTGTAGTGAGACCCTGTAGCAAATCCATTTAAAAAGAGAGAGAGAGAAAGCACAGCTCTCTTGGTTTTGACTGTGCTTTTATAAACCAGATTTGTTGTAAAACAGATTTTCTTATACTTCTGTAATAGTCCTTTAATACTTTCTGAGTCAAAGAAGGGAATGCTCTGAGGACAAGGCCTCTCTTCTTTCTCTTCCACACTTTTAGCTTAAAGCCAAAAATGATTCCCAACTCTGAGGCCTCGTCACCAGTGGTCAGTGGTCCAAAGTTCTAAGTAGGGGAGTCCATCTTTGGTAGAGTCAAGAATGTGGACGCTTCATATAAGCCTACTAGGGCTGGGAGTCAGGAGGACAAGCATGAATAATATGGCAATGCTTGTATCTAGGAGCCCTAAGAAAGCACATGGGCTATCACAAAAGACGGGAGGCCACAGAGGAGACTGGGCACAGCGATCTTGCTAGGCACTAGCCAGTCAGTTCACTTGACAAATTGTGAACCTGTATCAGCCCATTCTTTCCTCAGGACATGGAATAAACGTCTGTGGGTAACTGTCTCTTTTTCTTCCTCTCTCCTCCCCCATTGCCTTTAGTTAATTGCAGCTGTGGTCAAGGGCTGGCAGCCAAAAGTCCCACAATGCACTCCTCCACAGGAAGTTCCCAAGATCTCTTCCTGAACAGGAAATTTCCTGTGGTCCAACAGACATTCCTCTCAGCGTTTATCACTCACATACATTTGTTTTGGCAGATACTAGGTCTTGGGTAAGAACAACAAGAAACGGTTGAAGGGAAAGCTACCTCAGAAAAAAAATGTAGTTATTGTCAGGAGAAGAAAGTGTGCCTGAATTAACCCCTATCTCAAAGGACAACAAATACTAGCGAAATGGACTTCAGGGATCTGAAATGTGTGAGGAGAATGTACACACCACTCATGTTGCTACACAATACCTGAATTTTATTGTAACTCAAAATGAAAGTATGCAGATATTGGGAGGACAACTTCAAAGTATTTATAAATACTCAAGTAAAATCTGTTTTTTTAATAAATATTATGGCTACAAAGTGCTCTGGATTTTGAAATTTTCTGCAGTTTCTTTACACACATGGCCTATCACAATTTACATTTCTCAACTGGCTCATTTCAGTCTCCCACACTTTTAGGCACCTGAATGGCCTTTCCTGAAGAAGCATGGACTTTCCCCATCACTCACAAGTCAGTATTTTGTATTTGTGTTGCTTCTCTGTAGTTCAGTCTCCAATTCTGGAAGTTACAATAAGTGAAACAAGAAAAGCCCAAGCACTAGTCATTCTTGGCATCATTTTCCTTCAAAACTGATCTTTCTGTCTCTGTTCTATAATTCATTCATGTCACTTCCCTGTCTCAAATCATTCAAGGGCGCCCCTCTGACCTGGAGGTAAAATCTGTCTCAGGCTATCAGGCCCTTCAAGGCTTGTTTCCATGTTTATTTTCCACAACTCCCCTTAACCTCAGCCATTAGTTTCTAAGACAATTGTGCAGCCTTACCCTCTTTAGCCTCTTTTTACTTTTACTTTCCCTAATGATGCAGTTTAAACACCTTTCTCCCTTCCTAACACGAACACTGGGTTACATTACAAAAGTCAGGAACATAAAATGCACCCCAATGACCCCATATTCTAATTTGTAGATCACTTAACTGCCATTGTCAATGGATGGACAAGTCCCTTGAGTGTAAGAACTGCTGTGTTTGCATTTGGAATCCTAGTCTGACACACAGATAGTGGATAAAATATGTTCTGGAAAGATAATCTCATCCTTCTATGGTAATAAAAACTACAGGAATTTTCTTTTGTTTTTGCCACCCTATCCACACAGAACTAGCTAGTTATCAGAAGCATCCTAACAATCCAACTGGTAAAACCCTTAGGAATTAAAATCTCTTTTTTTCTGTTTAACTCACAGCCTTGGAAAGTTCATTTCCTTCATTACAAGAGATTGATTCATAATTTCTGTCCTACTTCTTTTATTTGGGGTTTGGCTATGGTGAGATACTTGGCTGTCTGCCTCTACAGCCTTCAACCTTTCCAACTGGGCCTAGGTTAACCCACCCATCCCCTATAATGTTGAGTCCACCCAGACTCCAGGCCCAATCCTTGTCTTTATCAAGAGAAAGCTAAGGACCCGCTGTCCAGGGAATCAGTCATGAACCCTTTCCACCACGGGTCCCACTGTACATTTGTCTCTAGCTGCCCTCAATACCACAAGCGTGTGGAGGAATCCAAGTGTCTGTGGCCGGGCTTCTATGACCTGCTCCTGGAGTGCCTGTTCCCATGGTTGGTGCTAGCGCAGCTCCCAAATGGAATCAGCAGATCCGGGCTCAAGCCCCCTGCCATTTGCTAGCTTGGTGACCCTGATGAGCTGAGTCTGCCATCAGAGTCCGCTTCCTCAGATGTAGATGTGTGGACACCACCACCTGTTGAGGGGCTATGAAGGGAGGATGAAACGGTAAGGGTAAGGAGGCTACAACAACCAGCACAGTCGTGAATAAGGCCCACAACACATAGACATGAATACTGGCCAAGGACTATGAGAAGATGCTCATTTTTGTTCTCTTTTCCTTTATAGCATGAAAAGCCTAGGGATCTCTATCTTGTTGTCTCAAAAGCAAACAAGGAGACCTTTCCACTTTTACTCCACACACTCCCGCTTCAGGCAGAGGTTGAACTGCAGGCAGAAGAGTCCCCATTTTATCTGTGTATAGTGGATGGCTCATTCAGATGTGAAGGGAAAAATCTAAAGAATGCGGCCAATGCAATCTGAGCATTATCAGCAGAGGGCATGGACTTGCTGTGGCCAGTTAGATCAAACCCACAAAGCTATTTTGCTCTTTGAAGCTGAGCTAACAGATAAGAATGCGAGGCCCCTTCCACTTTGGCCAGCATTTAAGGAGTCCTTGCTATGAGCCAATGCAGTTTCACTTTTGTGTTTGCATTTACATCTTAAAATAATCCTATGAAATAGGCACTCCTAACTCCATCCTAAGGTCCTTAAAGAGGTGATGTCACCTTCCAGGTTATTTGGAAGTACAAAGTGGTAGATCTGGGTTGTGTTTCCCATTTCACAAAATCATCTTTTTATACCATAGAAATTACACTGTGTTCTCTAGGATTTGAGTGGGCTGGATAGGCAGTGGCAAAAATCAATGTAGAGTGAAACCTGACTAGTCTCACATGGACTCTCTCCAAGACTAAATGAATGGTTAGTAACTATTAAAGCACTGTGGAACCTGTAGCAACTCAGTTACAGCTCAAAATGCTCACCATGAACATCACCTCCCAACTCACAGCTCTCTTGGCCCAGTTCCACAGAGAAAGCCTCTCTCCCTTGCTTCACACCAAGGCCAGAACAGCTAGTGCTCCTCTGCTAATGGGCACCAGTTCCAAGGACAAGGACTGCAAGTGGAATGTTCTGTAGGGAAGGCACTGTACTTAGGCATATCCAGCCACCCATATTACCTGCGAAAGCCCAGAGCATTCAATTTCAGGACCTTCCCTAATGTATCCATGGTTAAATGAAATATTTTAAAGATACTGTGCTTTAGCTGAAAAATATTTTCACATATACTGCATGCTGGGGTTCAGTTTGAAGGAAGCAATCTTAGAAACTGTATAGAAATGCCGAGATAGCAGGTCAGATCAACACACCAACATACATAGAATACTCTTAGACTACTGATGATACAGACCTTAAACAATGAAATATTAGGTCAATAACAGTATTTATACCACCTGCTAATGGAATGCCATAGACAATAAAGAAAGGTTGCTACGGTCAGTTCAATAGTAACAGAACACATTAAGATGTGTGAGATGACATTAAGGTTTATGGGCAGCTGAGACGAAAGCAGAGGATATGGTTCTTTTCTTTGAAGTATTCACCACCAAATGGGAAAGAGAAAACAAGTAAAGTATGCATCAATAGCAAATACCACTGATATCTGAAAGGAAAGACAGCTAGACACAATTTATTTCTTTTTTTTTTGTCTTTTTGAGACAGGGTCTCACTATGCAGTTCAGGCTGGCCTTAAGCTCACTTTGTAGCTCAGGCTGGTCTCGAACTCACAACAATCCTCCTGCCTCAGCCTCCCGAGTGCTGGGATTACAGGCATGCGCCACCATGCCCGGCTAGACACAATTTATTTCTGATAACCACCACCTAGAATAATGACTGTCTCTTGCCAAAATCCAGGCTCCTATAGATGCACATGCCCATGAATCTAAGAGGGCTCACCTATCCTGTGCTGCTGCCTAAGAAATGGGCAGCATATACCTTACACTCAACTAATCTTTAGAGATTAAACACTGACAGTCAATAAGCCCACAAGTGTGAGTTGGGTGCTTAGACTGAAGCTTATGTCCCTGTCCACTGGGTGTCTCTCCCCCCGGGTGCTGCTAGGACCAGGAACTATTTTTAAGGCCCAGGCACTAGACCGATGGGTCTAGTCAGAATAAGATACCTGAGTACAGAGGCAGCAGGGAGGTGCCAAGTGCCTGAGCTCACACTGGAAAAGCTGCCTATGCCCAGGGAACTGGGCCGAGAAGGAGCATGTTCCTGAGATCACCGAGTGGTCAAAATAGCCCTAAGTCTACAAGGGTCAAGCAGGGGTCAGTTTTATAGGAAGCATCTTCCCTGCCTTTGAGCTTAGCAGTGTTCAGTTCTAAGAGCTATTTTAAGCTCTTTCTCAGAAGCTACTTGTATCCTCACACCCACACGATGGTCCAGGATGGAGAGACAAGTAGAGAGAAAGGGTGGGGGGAGGCCAAATGACTGGCTGGGCTTTACTGCTCATTCTCTGACTTCCGTGGGTTCCTGGTGTGCTTCTAAGAAAGCAGGATTCAGCAGGCGTCAGTGCTGTGGGCTATATTTATACACATCCAGCTGCCCAGTTGCTGAGCTCCACACATTCACAAACAGCAGGAGAACGAGATGCTCTCCAGAGGGACTATTTTCTCATGGTATTTATTCTCAATTTCTCAGCATTCACGTCTTTTTGATGAAGGGGGGAAAAAAAAGGAAAGAAGTAAAAGGGGAAAGAAAATAAATAGAGTAGGTGGATGAAGTTCTCTACTGCTAACGCAATACAGTGTTATTTTCTCCCAGGCACAGAAAGAAGAACTGTGCCTTCCTGGCTCTATCTGTCACACAGCCAGTTTATGTCTGGGAAAAAGATGGAAGAGTCTCCCTGCACTCCACAAGGTGACTGTGAGTGTCTCTGATCTTCCTTTCCTCTCCTTTGTGGCAAAACAAAAGTTAGTGCAAAGATGAGCGTCCAGCTCCAAAAATCCATGATTGAAAATGTTCCATGATCCGAAGCTTTGTGGGGCTGACGCAAGGCTGCAAGTGTAAAATTCCACAGTTGACCTCCTGTGACAAGCTGCAGTCAAAACTCAGGTGCATTCATTCGTTTATTTATTTGGTTCAGGGTCTCACTACACAGCTCAGACTTATAAGGACCCTCCTGTCTCAGCCTCCCCAGCAGTAGGATTCCAGGTGTGCGCCACCACGCCTGGTTTTGGGGCTGGCTTGGCATGCAGTACCGGGGATCGAACTCAGTTTCTTGTGCTTACCAGGCAGGTGCTAAGACTGCTGAGCTACCTCCACTGCCCTGCAGTTGCATTCAAGTGCTGTCTGACATTGTCTGCAAGCTCTGTGCTGAAGGTGTACATGAAACATAAGTGAACTGACTGCTCTCCCTTCCTTATGCCCATGAGATAGCCCTGTATATGTGCAAATATTCAAAAATCTGAAAAAAAAAAGAACACCACAATCTGAAATGTGTCTGGACCCAGGCACTTCAGATAAGCGATGTGTGAGCTGCATCTAGAGAAGGGAGAGTATTTATTGAGAGACTCAGGACTTTGCTTGATTAGAGTCTGGTTCTCTGAAACAGCACTGTAGTTATCAATGCCAGGCAAACAAAGGGACAGGAAAAGAAAAACCACCACCACAAAGTACATGACTCAACTTGAAATGGCATTTATATAAGCATAAGAAACAAGCACTAAATATTCGATCCAAAATTATGGTTCCTGGGGGGCTGAAGGTACAGCAAGCGCAGTGACAGAGCACATGCCCAGCCTGTGACGGGGGTCTATCCCCAGCACTGGGAAAGAAGTTATTACCAGAATACCTGTAAGGAGGCAGAGAAAGAGGTGACAAAAGGAACAGCCACTTTACCTTCTGACAGACAGATGCTAACATAACACACACGTGATTTATAAATTTTACATAAACGACATAAGTCTTGAAAGAGCTGGCCTCTCATGAGCAGAAAACCAAGAGGAAAGCCAGGTTGGGGTTAGGGGCTTAGTGAGGGTTCTGATAAGCTTCAAAACTAGCCTTCCAGAACCATAGCTCACATGTCATTTCCATTCAATGTGGTCTATGGCACTGCTACACTGGATTTGGTTACACTCTGTGGAGGCAAAACACAAGATACCTCATGCTGGTGAAATATTCCTGTGGCTACTGGCCCCACTAAGACCTTACGGGTCAAGAGTTCTTCAAAATGATTTTAGAACTCTGTACAATAAGCCCATGGGGTGCCGACCCAGCTCCATGCTTCCCTAAATCCAGAGGAAATGATGCCAAATGAACTGCCTGGGGACCCAGACACAATTTATTCCAGTTGGCCTTAATCTCTTAATGGGTATTTGTCAGAGAGGTTCCGGCTACAGGGCAGGGAAGGCATGATCCATGAGGGTATCGTCCTTGTAAGTGTTTTCTTACTGTGCTTTTCTGTAACAATTACTGTTCCACACTGGGGGGCTGGGGTAAGAGAAGTCTGCTGCAGAATGAAAACTGGAAGGGTTTCTTCTGTACTGGAAGGCTTTATTTCTTTGCTTTCCTCTTTTCCATTTACTATATTTTTGTTTAAATTTATTTTTGCTAATGCTGGATACACCCTCAGCCCCAATATATTTTTGGTTGGACTTGATACTGTAATGTCATACTTTGGAACTTGTATTTTGGAAAACTACTAATATTACAGATGCTAGCCTTGGCTTGCGTTCAAAGTAGCAGCGTCACAGAATCCAGGTGAAACAAATTGCTGTGAGCCCTCTGGTCATTTTTAGCAACGGATTGTGATCTTGCTGTGTGATCTTGACTGAGGGACCTAGCCTCTCTGATGTCACTTTGCTTATCTGCAAAAGCAAGTAAGAATCCCGGCCTTTTTTCCTCCCAGAAACCTCTCATTTTTGACCAATGCTTTGAACTGAAAACAGGACATTGACCCTTTGGTATAGTTTTAAAATGTGTTAGCCCTCATGGAAAAAAGTAAAAAGAAACAGTTGTTATACTTTCAAGACAATCTTTCAAAAACATTACCTTTTAAACATGTAAACACCACAAAGTTATTAACGAGATACATCTCTACACTCATTTGTGGAATCTGACGGGCAGTTTACGCTTGCAGCACGGATCAGTAGGCTCGTGTGCAGGGGTCAGCACCTGGACAACTCAGCTACAGATACTGTACTTTGTTTTGAAAGATTCTGCCTACTCAAGAGCAGCTACTAGGCGTGGTGGATTTCTTTTCACATATCTACTCCAGCCAAAAGCAGAGCAGCCTCGTGATTCCAAGCTTCCTGGACCTTACAACACTGTCCCCAAATATGGAATCACTGTGGGACACTTGGAGAACTAAAATTGGCTTGTGAATCCACCCTCGTTACTCTTCCAGACTTGGAGGCCTGACAGATCCAAGTGACCTAGGTGCCAGCTGAGGGTCTCCTCCAGCTCTACCAGTTGACCCTGGTCAATATTAGTTATGTAGGTGCTTCACAGATAAAACATTCAGGGTTTTCACTAAGTGGGAAAAGGGAAGTGGGCAGTGCCAAGGGACAACAATAGAGGGGACTGGAATCTTTGGCTATGAGCCACTGCCCTCTGACATCATCCGTCCATCTCCCAACAGCTCTCATTAACTCTGACGGTTGCAAAAAGTTACAGTGGGGACGAATACATGCGAAAAATCACTGTACTTTAATGCTGGCATAACACTGAAGAATCACCTGGCTCAGGACAGTCCACACAGCCTCTTGGCCAAGTGACTTCCCAGTGTTACACCTCCGCTTAGGGACAGACCCGCCATCTGGATTGTTGATGTGGTATTCTTTTCACTTGCAATTTAAATTCCTCACATGTAAAACAAGTATCAATTTTCTCCCCTAGAAAAGCATCCTTTTTATACAGTTAAAAATATCTGGGCCAGCCAAATACCTAAGTGGATTAAAGTGCCTGCAAGCAGGTGCAGGGGCCAGGGGTTCAATCCCTGGGCCTGCTGTGCCAGCCCTGCCCCCATGGCATGCTGAGACAGCAATTGAGACTGGGCATGGTGGCATACACGCCTGTAATTCTAGCTCTTGGGAGGATGTAAACAGGTGGATCACTGTAAGTCCGATCTAGTAGTGAGACCCTGAACACCCTGTAGAACCTTCCCTAAAATAAACAAAAAGCAAGCACAAATCCTATGCTGGTGCACCATGAGGCTGCAAGGACTAAATCTACAAATTCTTTGCTTTTATTCGGAATTCTATCAATGATGTGCTATTAGTAATTACTTCATACTTAAGAAGTTCTGTTTTTGTATTTATTTATTTAGGTACTGGAGATTGAAATCAGGATCTTGAGCTTGTCAGGCAGGTGCTTATGCTGCTGAGCCATATCCCTGGTCCCCAGAAGTTCTGAATCGGCAGTTTACATATGTATTTAGTTAAACAAAAGTGAAAAACAAACGAAAATGTACTTAATGTGTATTTTATGGTAAAGAAATACTGCAAAACATGGGATTTGGGCATATTAAAAATAAGATAGGGCCAGGGAGATGGCTCAGTATTATGAATAAGTGCTTCCCTGGCAAGTGCAAGGGCCTGAGTTTAATCCTGATTGTGAAAAAAAAGATAAAAAATGGGGACAAGTATGAAAAGGTCAGAAATGATAGCTCATGCTATACTCCTTAAAGGAAGTAATATTCAGTGAGGCATATGGCCAGAAATAATCCCAAGAGTACTGAAAATGCAGCTATATTTTTAAAAACAAGAACCCTAGCACATCCTCAGATCCCTAGAACTGCTTCCTTATTGTCCCATGAATCTTTCCTCCCTGCCCCGGATGTGCGATCACTTTCAGTAGCCAATGGTTAAATTATGCAATGGAGCCTGCTGGAACAAGTGCCAAAATTAGATGCCAAGCACAGAAGGCACGCTATTGGCAGTATCATGCAGCAGGTTCTCAAATTCCCAGCTAACTTCAAGGTCCAGAGTTACTCAAGAGTTTAAGCTTGGAGGATTGTGAAGCGCGTGAGCAACGTGACTAAAAAAAAAGGCAAAGACTGACGCAAAACCAATGCAAGACTGCTCCCTTCCCGAGGAGCCACGACACCGACTCCATGGTTTAGTGACATGCTTCTGCTCCACACTGAAGACACGTGAAACCTGATGCATGAAGTCTTTCCAAGCAGCGATGCACGGTAAAGACAGAATGACATTTTTGCCACTGCCATTATTCTAATACAGTGGAGGGTGCAGTACGAATGACGATGGAGATGGACGAGGTGCCCTCTCTGTTTGATCCAACAAATATTTATTGAGCAACTTCTCAGTGTAGGCCTTGTTCTAGATAATCAGCATAGACCAATGTACAAAGCAGAGGACAGTTCCTATTCTTATGTGGTTTATACTCTTCAAGGGGAAAAAGACGATAAATAAATAACCAAGTGAGTTATATATTACATCAAGTAGTGGTAAATGGCATAGGAGGAAAACACATCCTGGAAAGCATGTGTTAGGGTTGAAGTAAAGGCTACAGACGTCATGAGATTAATACAGGTCACCTTCGGCCTCTACAATTTCGAGAGGCTCAAAGTGGTGGCTATTCGTATCCAGAGATTTATTAGGACAGTGAACTGCAGAAGGGCATTTACTTTTTTGGGGGGATAGGTGAGAAAGCACACAAACAAGTGAACTTATGTCCTCATACCTCTACTGGTGGACTGATTCTAGTGTTTCTCAGGGATCCCCAAAACCCTATCCTTCCATGGTATTAGTACAGACTGTTACGTGCTCAGTGGGAGAAAACACATACAAATGCACATCCACTGACATGAATAAAAGAATAAAACATGCCAGGCATGGTGGAGTACGCCTGCAATGCCAGTGCTTAGGAGACTGAGGCACAAGATTGCTGCAAGCTCAAGGCCAGACTCAGCTACAGAGTGAGTTCAAGGCCAGCCTCAACTGTACAGTGAAACCCTGTTTCCAAAAAATTCTATTAGTAAATACTCAGTGTTTTAGCTGGCTGCCGAGTTCAATGATTCTGTTATACAAATGTAACAATCTTCTTTTCTATTGTAAGCACTGAGAGTTGGAAGGTTGATGAGCCCTTGTTTATAACCACGGACCCAAGAGACCTCCTCCACATACCTAACCACAATATTTTAGGTTCACCATGAGCTGACTGGCAAAGCAAAAGAGGGTAGTTGGTACAGATTTTTCAGAACAGCCAAGCAGTATATCCTGACTTCAGCAAATAATGTGACAGTCTATCTTGACATTTTCTTACAGATTAAATCAAAATGTAGAATTACTATACATACTTGCTAAACAGATAATGTGTCATATATGGCATATGGCACATCAAAAGAGATTTATATGTCATAAAACATTACATAACCACAATACATTTCTTAATTATAAAGACCAGTCTTCGCCTATCTGGGAAGCAGTCTCGGCTGGTATGCCACATGGCTCTTTCACTGATCCTGTCCCATCCGACCTATTTTCCTTCCAGATAATTTACATAAAACTATAAAAGGAATACTCAGCTAATCTAAATGACATGAAGAAATAAAGACAAAGTTTTGAAAAGGGATGATATCCACAAGATCAGAATTACCTTAGTCAATAAACAAAATTTAATGGTGCTAACTATAAAGGCATATATCTAAATTAAGAATTTAGAAAAGACCTATAAAAGAATAAGGAAGGAGAACTTTGATTTTGGGCACAGTCCAAGCCAAAACGATCAATACAAGTACCGCACAGATACTCAGATGCTAACTCAACCTTACATTGCATTAATAGAATAGCTACTTACTCATTCAGTAATTAGTTCTCTCCCATTAGGAGAAAAACACTGCTAAAGGAAGTACCAGCTCCTTTCGGGGTAAATGGCAATCTGAGAACCACATCCACCTCTGATTCTAAATTTCTGTCTGTCTGTTGAATTCATGGGGAGACAGTATTTGACTCCATGCGGAAAAACTGGAACCAAAGAACAAAGTGTAACCAAGTCGAATTTCAGCTCAGTTTAAGGAAAGCCTTTCACACGCAGGATTGGGAAAAGAAGGCGCAGCAAGCAATATGCTCCTCTGATAAGTTAAAATATATACACGATAAGTTAAAACATATCATCTCTCAAGTCCTTCACAGCTCGAGACTGACATTACCAGAAATCAGTAGAGCAAGTTTTAAATTTCTTTTAGATTTGGAAGGACTGGACACGGTACATGTTAAAAAGACAGGTTCATCTCTTCCTTGAGAGGGGACCTTGCCATTCTTTCATAGTGTAGGCAAGCTTCCTAGCACGCTGAGAGAATCTGGAAACTAAGGCTCTTTTTGAGATTTGCATAATATCCTAACACCTCTTCTATATAACTGAAAATGGGGAGAAACAATAATCCCTTCAACTTCCATGTGCCAGCCTGGCGAAATCTAAGTGTGGAGCTACTTGACTCTGCCACGAATGAAGCTGCCATGGGATACAGGAACAAGAAGCAATGCTGCAGCACAATACATTACAAAACAGCACTGGATCTGTATTTTTATCTGCTTGATCCACACACCTGTTTGGGGGAATCCCAGTCCTGGCAGCGCTCTCTCAGTTTCCTGGAATACAACCTGGGCTCAGTTAATTGGAGGCTTTGCCTCTTAGACAGTGGCCAACTCCCCAGGGATGGGGAGGTAGCATTCGTGGTGCCAGTGCCAGCTTCAGGAATTCCTATGCTCCTGGAAGCCACGTCATCCATGAAACAGTCCCAGGGGCACCCTCTTCTTTGGGTTTTTGATGACTAAGTGGCCCTCCTCTTTTTTTTTAAAACTGATTCAATGTACTTCCAAAAAGCTTTTTCTGATTAAGTTATTCATCCATGTATGTCATTGTTGCTTATAAATAAGAACTGTTAAGCTTACAAGGGTGTTGAGACAAAGATGAGTTTGGGTGAATACTATATATGACTTGAATGTAAACTCAACATGTTTTATGCTTCCAAAAGGCTGACATATCAAGTGGTAAAGAAAACTACAAACTTTAAAAAAGTAGGTACACTTATGAAACCACAGGAGGCAATAATTGTATTTTATTAACCAATTTTGGTGATCTAACCAAACAGATGGGCTCATTCATTCAGCGCATATTTATAGGAAGCCTTCTTCCAGAATGATGTAAGTTATTCCTGGTCAATGCCCCATATACATATGTGCGCATGCGTGCACACACACACACACACACACACACACACACACACACACACACGCCTAGTTTTGTGGTGCTGGGGTTGCACCCAAGGCCTTCTGCACATGAAGCAAGCAAGCACTGTACGACTGAATTTCATCCCAAACGGACCTAAGCACTTTGTTTTTGATATATGCGAGGAATCATGGCAGGCTACTAATTTGAATACCTGAAATGCTACAGAGGGGTAAAAAGGATTATGGCTGAAACCTCTTACAAAGTCACATCATTTATCTGATATCATATAAATCTATTTCTTGCAGACTTTATTCTTTAGTCATTCAATTATTAATTCACACTAATTGATTGCAAGTGGTAATTCTCTTTATCAGTGAGAAAGGATGCTTTCACGCACTGAATGGGCCACTGCAAAGCAGTAATACCAAGCATTTTTTAATAAAAGCTTGGTATCTGGAAAACCACAGAAATGAATAACCCTAGCTAGGATGTAGCCTAGAGGTATAGCATCTGTCTGGCTACTGCAAGGCCATGAGTTCGATGCCCAGTACCAAAAAAAAATTATCTTTGAGATAATTATCCAAGTTAGCCCAGGTATCACAGTGAGTACTGAAGGTTATTTCACTGATTATCTTAACACCTCTTGGGGCATTTTTCTATATTATCTTATATATCTTCCTGGTGGCAGAAAAGAAAACAGCAGGCAAATGGTGGCATTGCTTGAAGGATGTCATTTTAATCCTAGAAATGTTGCTGTCTCAATTCTTTTTTTTTTTTTAACTCAGGCCCTTGTGCTTGCCAGGGTGTCTCAATTCTTAAAGTAAAAAGTGGGTCTCGGCCTGTAGCAACTTTTAGCACCTACTTCTTTTTTGAGCAATCTATTCCTTTACTGTTGTAAATGATTACTAGATCTAGCTGTCAGCTATGGTTTCAGATCAGATGTGAGTACATCCCAGGGCAAGTCAATGGGGTCTGAAGCTTTTCAGAACAAGTTCAGGATTGAGTTTTGGGGAACAGCCTGTGTGCCCGCTATTTACTAGATATATTTGCTAGCCTGATCCCCTAAGAGACATAAAGACTACAAGCTGTAAAGCACCCAATCACTTTTTTTTAGCTTTTAAAATAATTTTATTATATTATGTGAAATTTTTTAATTTCAAAGATAATAAAAAAACAATAAAAACTATATAGTTCAAAACAAGATAGGAAATTAACAATGGTTATTATATTGTATATTATCTTCAAAGTAGTTGCTCAGGTTACCAGACATAGGCACGCAAGATTGATCAGAAAATATAAGCTCTAACTGTTCCTTTCAATGAACAGAAATTAGCAGTACAATTATCGTAGCTATGTATTCCCTCCTTTTCTCTCGTCTCAATCACTTCTAAATGGTGATGGCTGAGTTACACAGGAGATCTGATCTAGGTAAGCCTGTATTAAAATGTGCAGATACGCTAATACATACACAATAGTGAAGTCAGCAAGCCTAATTTTCACATTTTGTTGAAGTCCAAACGTCTAGGAAGATACCATGAAGAACCTGAGCTGCTCTGAACTATATAGGACCTCAACAGAAGAGGGACAAATTCCCAGTCACATCTTCTTTTCACGTAAATCTGGTTTTGGTTGTTTGAGAGATAAAATAACCATGAGTCTGACAGTGACCATGGAGAAGCTACCATGTGGGACAGCCCAAGGGCTGGCTGGGTGCAGAAACCCGTTGTAAAGAGAAAAAATGGATCAGGCCCCCTGCAGCCCTTTATCCTGAAATCACTCATGCAAAGGGCCCCAAACATAAAAGCTAAACTTGGCTTTTGTGCTATATCTTTTAAAAAGATTTTTTCTCTTCAGTTCACCAAACACAATAACTAGGCTGGTTGAAAAATGCTTGCAAGATGAGTTTCTTTTATAAAGGACAAATAAGCAGTGTCTAGTCCAGCAGGGCAGTCAGCATTCTGTTCTTCCAGTCAGGCAGAGTCCAGGAGTATTGGCCCTCACAGAGGAGAAGGTAGCTATGTGAACACAGTGCTTTTCAGTGAGTGTGTCTAGTTCAGGTTCAATTCAGCACACACATGTCAAGCATCCGGCACTATGCCGGGCCCTAGGAATCCAAGCTGGTTAAGAAAAGCCACTGTCTTCCAGGAACTGAAGATGAGCACAGAGCAGACCCTACTTTCTGGGAAGAAGCTTCTTCTGGGGAAACCTCTGTTCACATGACTCACAATGGACAAGGCCACAACAGCCAAGGCCATGCTGAGCACGGGTGTGAGCCAGGCCCAGTAGTATGATGTACATGAGGCTGCTCGGGGTGGCAGGAACACTTCCTGACGCCTGGTGCACATCAGACACCCTACGAGGCTCCAGCTCACATGACCCCACAACAGTGGCAGCAGGCAGGCATTGTGATCCCTCATTAGAAAGGGGGAAACTGAGGCTCTACCATCTGGGTCTGGAGTAGGGCTCTGAACTGTGTGCATTTCCTGCTACAATGCGAGTCTCCTTTCTAGGACCAGGAGTGTTCTAGACTTTGGAATACCTGGATATAATTGTGATGAGTTATCCTGGGGGAAAGAACCCAAGTCCAAAGCCAAAATTCATTTATGTTCCACCTATACATTAAGCATAAGCCAAAAGGTGATTTTTATATAATATATTTAGCATGCCTGTATTTTGGCTGTAACTTGAGTTTTCAAGTGTAGAACTTCCACTTGTAGTATCTCAGAGGTGCTCAGAAATTCTTTTTCAGATTTTGGAGCATTCCAGGTTTTCAGACTGGGTGTGTTCAACCTGTAATGATGCACTCTGCGAACAGAGGATCCGGTTCACAGAGAAGAGGCTCACCCACTCTTCGATATCTAATGACTCTCAGAATCTGGTGAGCAGAACCCTATTCTGGAGAAATGCAACGGTGGTCGAGTGACACAGTTCCAGCCCATAGAAGCTTGCAGTTGGGCCATGAAGAAAGACCAGGAACCCACAATGAGCAGGAAGCTGAGAGCACACTGGAAACCCTTCACAGTGCTGGCTGTTAGCCAGAGAAGCTGGGTGTGAATCAAAGACCTGACCTGGGGCCGAAGGATGAGAGGGATTATTCGGAATTTATCTTGCTAGGGTTTGATGGGGAGAACTGAGGAAGGGCTCAAAAATGGAGAAAGCACTGTATTTGGAAGGAAGATGAAGGAGAACACACTCTGCATGAGGCATGGAATGGACCACTATGTAGCGGACACAGCAGAGGTGAGTGTGTGCAGGTGAGCAGGACACAGGGTGAGCCAGACTTCCAGGCTGGTGCCTGCATCCCAAGCATGCTGGGATTTCATGGGGAAGAGAGGAGGGGAATGATGGAAAACACACACCCAGATTTGAATTTGACTAAATCAATCTAAGTATGAAGTGCTGGGTACAGAAATGACCAGCACTCCTTAGGCCCCCCTGGACAAAAATAATCTTGGACAATACTAGAAGAAATGATATTAACAAAGATAAAAACATCCTCCTTACAATCCTTTCTCCTTAGAGGCCACCAGAATAGCTACTGTCCTGCATTTCTTTGTAGTTTATTTTTATGGATAAGAAAAAAAAGGAAATATTTAGTGAAAAAAAAAAAAACCTTTTAGCTTGCTTGTTAGTTATATCCATCAGTTTCTCCAAAACATGATTGTTAATGAATGCATAATATTCCTGCCTCGTGAACTAATTTGTTTAAACAATGCTATGCCATTGGTCCTGGCTGCTCTGCACAACTATATGAAGAGATGTGTATCAGCACCTGATAGTTTCCTAGTGACAGACAACAGGAATGTGAATTACTGTTTTGAGGTTCTTTCCCCATGTTGCCAATGTGCTTCTACAAAGGCAATGCTCATGGGGTCCTATTTTTGGACTCACATCACTGCTGGTGTTTTATTTCACTTCCATATGTATCCCCACATGGCAGCTGCTAGAAGTCCAGAGTGACATCAGCCGTGTCAGGTACAAATGCACCTGTCCATCTCTGTACAGTGCCACCCGAATGCATCAAGGGGATGGGGCGGGGGAGACTCTGTGCCACTTCCAAACACAAAAATTAGTATTTATTATTCAATTAACTTGCATTCTTGGTTTCATTCATATTTACTCTTTGGGGAATTAATTTAATGCTAAATTTAACGTAGAGAAGTAGGGTCCTCACGTTGGAATAGTTTTAATGCTGCTATGATGTATGCTTATCATTACCTCACTGAAGAATTATTTTAGTAAGAAATCGATTTGTGCTGGGTGTGGGGATACATGCCTGTTATTCCAATACTCTGGGAGGCCGAGGCAATAAGATCACAGTAGGATCACATTTCTCCCTGCTTGTGAAATTTAGTGACTTAGCAAGATTCTGTCTCCAAAAACAAACCATAAAAATAAGACACCAAACAAACCAGGGGTTGGAGATGTATTTCAGTGAAAGAAAAGAAAATCAATTTCTAATGTCCCAAGACCTCCCTGAACTTGGTCCTCAGCTTGTCCTTCCATTTGATTATGAGCTTGCTGGCTGAGCTTTGAAAATGCCATGGCCAGAGACTTGGTTTGCAAACCCAGTGCTGTTTGTAGTCATCCTTCAGCATCACCAGCAAACACGATTAGCAGCCTTGGTGCCGGGCAGCACCGCAGAACACGTTAGAAAGTGGGTCACACAGGATTCTAAAGACTTCAGGAGTCAAAGACAGCTACTGCTGCCTGGACAGACCCAAAGAACACTATGAAACAAAAACAGATCAGCAAAATAGAGCACTGATCAATAAAGCAATCAAATGTGCATAGTAAGAAGAGCATAATGCTCAGTGCAGGTAGCCCTAACTGCCTCACCAATGGCTCAGGAATCACTCTGTGGGCACACGCTTGTGTGGTTTATCTAATTCCCCTGGCCCTCTGATGTTTTCCACAACAGTACTTATCATCAGTACAGTGTGCAAAGAAAAGACTCCAAACCAGGGCAGTGATGGTGTCCCCTGCACACTTGGGGTTGAGAGAGTGACATCTCTCTAGATTGAAAATTCCGTAAGAAGAAAGTCTCTTCTGATGTAGCATGGTATCCACAGTGCCTAGGAACCAACTGACACAGGACAGGCATTTAGTATCCACTGAGAAAGTGGACACAAGTGTACATAAATACACTTTCATGAATAATGAAGAGGGCAGACTATCTCTGATTCACAGTGCAATCCCAGCACTGCCTGCCACAGGAAAGTATGGTGTTTATTGTGAATGATGCTTCTTCTAAGGTCAGCGTTCCCAGCTCAGAGCCTGGGTACAGAAAGATGCCTCTGCCATAGGTCCCACTGCCACCATCCAGCTGTTTTCCTCCGGTCCCAGTCTTGGAACCATCAGCTCTTTCCTCCCATACATCAACACCTCATTTGCTCCCAATCAATAGCAGTGAAATACTTGAGCCACAGTTTTGACTACAGAAAACTGCAAATCAGCCTGGTAGAAGGCTTCCTCGAAGGTCAAGATCATCCACAGGCACTGCAGATACAGGCCACAGTGGTGACATAAAGCCATGCTCAAACTTGCGGAGGTCACGTTTTCATGCATGGAGTTCCAGATTAGAGCCACTGAGCACTGCAGGACCCTCATGGAAGAAAGGGGAAATTTGTTTCTATCATTCAGTTCCACTAGTGCCATGATCCTCTACCACAAAATCCAGAATGCATGAGGGCCACGTAAGTCCCTCCCTCATTCAGAGACTAGTTAACAAGTTACTAATGGTTCATTTTATCCAAGGAGCAAGGAGGCAAGCCGTGGTTGGAGGTGGGGCTTGCCCGTGGGTAAATTCTTGACATTTAAAATAGCAAAATCCAAGGATTCTCAAGAGCCTTATGTAATGGCACTATATTTGCATATAACTCACACACATCCTCTCATATACTTTATATCCTATCTAGATTGCTTGCAACTCTGCTATGGTTTGGATCTAAATGCCCTCTACAAGTCTCATGTGTTCATTTGGCGGAGCGCTCAGAAGATGATTTGCTCCCGGGTGTACTCTACTCACTAGGGAGGAGTTCACAGCTGAACGTGTTGTTATGGCAATGAGGGGCCCCACGGAGGTGGGCCACTGACAGTGGAGGGGACGGGCTGCTGAGAAGGTGACTTGGAAGCTCCCGTTATGGTCCCCCACTCCTCCTTGCTCCGTCCCCCTCTCTACTAGGCTGCTACAGTGTGAACAGCTTTCTTGTCTGGCCCCTTCAACCGCGTGGTTGCTGTCTTGGAGCCAGCCAGTCACGGACGGGACCCTCTGGATCCATAAGCTAAATGAGGCTCTCCTCCTTTAAGTTGTAGGAGAGAGTGATGATGAAACCGGTGGTGAAAAAGTGTTTCTCACAAACACCTAATAAAATGAAAATGCTACTAAATAGCGGCTATCCTGTGTTGTTGAGGGAATGACAAGAAAAGTTTAGACATGCTCAATACAGTGTGTTTTTAATATTTTCAAGCCACAGTTATGGTACTAGAATCCATGGATGTGAAGCTCACCGATACAAAGGATGTACTGTATTTTGCCACATCAATACACTAGAAGAGGTAGGTGAATAGGTATACCAGTATTGTGCTTCAGACAGATTCTGAATTATTGGGCTTTTATGAGCGAAATGGACATTTGAACACTCTCTTAGTGGAGAGGAAAAGGTGGTCTAAGTACCATTGTATTCTACAACACAGCTCTTATTTCTCGGTACATACATACTCCAGCAGAATCTAGGACAAACAGGTCCACTGGACACTAATCAATGACAGAAAGGAAGAGATTCCACAGTCTCCTTATTCAAATCCAATCCTAGGCTGTCTCTTGAGTTCTTCTGCCTGCACATGTCCTCAACGCTCTACTTATAAATTCTCTTGGGTAGTTAAAACTCGGGCTGTGTGTATAGTCAACCCCTCTCCCCAATCCCCTGCAGGGGGCTATTTTCAGGCCAAAATAAAGTCCGGCTACTTTGCTAAAAAGGAGCACCTTTCAACCTTGGGCCTGAAATTGCCTAGCACCTTTTCAATTCACCTTTTCTTTTCTTTTTAAATTTTCCTCTTCTCATGAAAAGCAAAAGCCAACCACTCTCCTTTCCTTCCCTTTTCTAACACTGGTCAATTTCCTCTTCCAGAAGGCTGAGTCTTGCTCAAGAAAATCCACAGGGACTCCAGGTCTGTCTCAGCTGTGTGACAGCCAAAGCTAGTCCCTGTCCTCTTCCCACTAGTTCCCACTTCAGAGGGACAGCATCAAGAGATGCAGGACATACCAACACAGCAACCAGTAAATTGCATCTCCCCAATTCTTAGGGCCAAACTTGTGCTCCACCCCATCCCTGGATCCTACTTGTTCTGAAAGCCCCCCAGCCAAAGGCTCAGAAAAGTGCTTCAAATACCAGGTTAGCTAGACTAAGCTATGTGTAAAGTTCCCTTAAAAGGATTCTGGCTATTCATGATCTTGTCTTTACATGCAGAATAGATAGCTAAAATAGTACCAATAAAATAACATATATTTATATTAAGACTAGATCACAATACTGCTCTGGAACTAGAATTATACAATGAAGAAACCGTGCTCTAAAATTCTGCCTCTCCATCTTATTCTTTCTGACTTTATTTAGGTAACTTTGTTTCTCACGGTTCGACTCAAGTCTCAGCACAGTTGAAACTTGGGAAGAAACATTTTTTAATTGAAAAACCATATAGGGGAAGGGGCTCTTTTAGATCTTGCTAAATAAAAATTTTTCTTTTTTTTTTATGCCAACAAAGCAATCTTAAGACAAAGATGTAACAGGGAAACAGTAAGGTCAGGTCAAGATTTTCTCATACTGAAATCTTGAACTTGGACTTTCCTGAGACCCATCTTAAAAGCAGTATTATGCAGGAGGCAATCTAGAGATCTTCTAACATTATGATTTGCACATAAAAGTTTCAGACTTGTGCTGGTTAAAGATAGACCACAGAGAATCACAAGAGAAGATAAATGGAACCCTACCCTCCCAGGGCTGCAGGCAGTTTAGTCAATACCAAGTCCAAGGCTGCCTTTTATAGGAAATACACAATTAGTTACTTCTTTGACTCATTGTGGTTTTAACTCCCCCACACCCCTCAAATTACACTCTTCTTCAGAAAAGCAATTTGTCATTAAAGAAAAAACAAAAAAACAGGTTGCCCTTTAAAGACACACAAGAGAACCCATCACCCAACCCAAGAAGCCTACTTCCAAGTTTACCCCAGCTCAGTAACAGGCACAGACCTTACCACTGAAAACCATCTTTCCGATGCCTGACACCTTTGATCGCTGAGTCAGAAAATTCTCCAGGGAGGAGGCGCATGAAATTACCAAATTACATAATTGTTCTTCCAAATTCACAAATGTTCTTCTGTGGTTTAAGATAAACTAGTGTTTGTTGATTCTTCCTACAAATTAATAATCTTTTCTGACCGAGACTTGAAAATATTAACCCCTCTGTTGGCTGCCCAGCTCCCAGATCTGGGTTATTGCATTAGAAATTAATTTTTAACCAAGTTGAATCCTATACATCTTCTCTTTTCAGGTGTTTGAGGGTTTTTCTTCTGTTGTCTGTTTTGGTTAGTTTTCACAGTAACAGGGATTAAATGTAGGGCCTAAACTGAGCCATATTGCCATTTTTTTGTTGTTGTTGTTGTTGTTGGAGCCAGGGATTGAACTCAAGCCCTTGTGCTTGCCAGGGAAGTGCTTATTCCACTGAGCCATCTCTCTGGCCCTTTTTTTGTTTTTCTAGTTTGAGACAAGTTGCTAAATTACTCAGGTTGGGCTCTAACTCCCCAATTCTCCTCATCTCCTACAGTGCTGGGATTACAGGTGCAGATCACTGGTTCCAACTGGTATTCCAGAGTTTGTGTGTACATGTTCTGCATCATACTTTGATGGTAGAGGAGAAAAAAACACTATCATATGTTGTCAGCCACAGTACTTTTTTCACTACCAATGTATTGCACTAGGGATTTTAAATACAACTGAAGGACTGACTATTAGAATTGGTAGAAACTTGAGAATCTAGAAAATAATCTGTGAGATGGATTCCTCCAATTATAGTGCTGGAGCTGGTATGTAGAAGTTTGGCCTCCTGATCCCAAGTTATATTCTCATTCCACAGCAACCCAGTTCTACGCTTTGCATGGCTGTTTAAAACCCTTGCATGAGTTTGGTTGAAGTTTGAGAGAACACTGTGAAATCTCTGAATAATTTTCATTTATTCAAAGGGATGTAAGTGGTTAAATCAGACTTGCTGGTGGTTATATGAAATGAAACTTCATAGCCAAAACTCTACACAGAAGGAAAGCACACATCCATATTTCTTGGTTTCTTCCTCTTTAGTTGCTATGAGAATCCTCTTTCTCATGGGAACTTAAAGCTCTGAGTGCAGAGCTGTCACTGGTGCCATGTTGACCTGTTACCATGGAGATCCCTCTAGTGACATACAACCTGCCACTGGACCAAACACAGAAGTACCTCCTTTGACTCCCAGAGGATTTTCCTACCCATGCTCCCGCCAATTTCAAGTTCATCTCTGCTGGGATTTTTCTCTCAATTGTTTAGAGTTTGACTTTTAAATGTCATCAAAAGTATGACTGCTCAGTAACAAAGAGGGAGGTACCGACCAGTGTCTTAAGCTTTTAAATCAACAAGAAGTTCACAGGACACAACTGTTCCCTGGATTGGAGCTGTGAACTCATTACTTACTAACAAATAACCAATGTAATCTGTGGCTGTGCTCCTTACCACTACTGACCATCTCCAGTACACTATTTACACCATGTCCAGCCTGTTACCATGAACTGTGAAATGGTACAGTTCTTACAAAGTGTTGCTACATACTCAGAAACTGGCCCTCTCTGTATGGCAGGTTGATGGGAAAGTTCACAATCAGTCTCTAAAGGAAGAAACTAAAGAGCCGCAATGCTGGTCATGAGTTAAAAGCCTCTCAGAACTTCTCTGGGTCTTATGCAAGTTCACTGCTCATCCAGGAGGTTGTAGATGAGCAGCAAACTTGCATAAGACCCACAGAAGTTCTGAATAAGCCACTGTTTATTCAATCTGCAGAAGTAAAAAAAAAATTTTTTTTTTCCCTGAGGCATCAAAAAGGCTCCGTTTATGCATGGGACCTTGATACCTTTTCGGAAAGACTATTTTAATTTCTCTTAAACCTTGACATTATTGAAGACGAGTAGAGGAGGGGAAGATGGGAAGGGTATGGTCTGGCAAATTGCACAAGTCTATCATCAGATTGACAGGAGCTACACAGGATCTTCTGCTGGGCATTCTGGGATCACAGAAAGAAGACTAGAATAGCCAGGGTTAAGGTCAGAAGCCCCAAGGACTCAGGAGTGGCCCACACCACACAGAGACAAAATTCTGTGGTTTGAAATGGGTATAGGCAACTCGGCACCCAGTAAGTGTGAGATGAACGAAGGAGGCGGGACTTTTCTCTGAATGCCCCCAGTGACATCCAGGGTACTGACTCAGTCTCTGGGACACCTAGCATCCCAGTGGTGCAAGGAACATTGTTAGGCCCAGGAGAAAACACTGACCCCTCCCTGTATCCAAAGCCTGAAGGTCTGTGTGGAGATATCAAGGTGTGTGTGGGGTGGTGTTTCTGCCCCTTGCCACCCCCTAGCTGCTCACTTGTATTTTGCTGCTCATAGCAACTGCATCTGAAGCGGAGAAGCTACAGGAAAGAGGATATTACTTACACTTACTTGCTTTTACTTTTTTAACCAAAATGCAAGACTACTGAACGCCATTTGATAGTCACCTTGCTCAATTCTGTGTCCAGCTTCTTCAAGTTCTGCTACCATGATCCTCCTAACACCTCCCTTTGTCATGCTGCCTGAGAACATCAATAAGAAAAACACTGGAGGGCTCAGAGCTTTGGGACTTAGGAAAGTGCACACAGGTTCTTAAGAAAGCTCAACTCAGAACCATCCACCAAGGTCCTTCTCACCTCCAAACAACAGGAACAGTCATTACTCAGGCCCTTCCAACTCTTCACTTCCTCAGCAGAAGACCAAAGGAGCTTTTTTAAAAGCCAGATGTCTTGTGAATGTCTGTGATCCCAGTACTCAGGAGGCTGAGGCAGGAGGATCACTGTCAATCAGCCTGGGCTACAAAGTGAGCTCAAGGACAGTTTTAAGAGCATAGCGAGTCTGTGTGTCTGTCTCTGTCTGTCTGTCTGTCTGTCTGTCTCTCTCTCTCTCTCACACACACACACACACACACACACGGCATATTAAAGGGTAGATCTGGGGGTTGGGTTGCAGCCGGATGGTAGTATGATTGTCTAGCATGAGTGAGGCCCTGGGTTTTACTCCCAGTATTGCAGACAATAACTACTACATAAATAAAGCACACAATTGGTCATAACACTTCAAAAGTACTTGCTCCATGTTTCTACCTTAACACCAAAGAGGGATTACAGAGTAATGAATGAAAGGAATTTTCTTTATAAGAACTCACTGGTTGTTAAAAGGCCAGTGAAAGATTAGAGCAAGATTACATTTCGTTACAGGAGAAACGACACTATTCCTCCCTTCACTATGAACTCAAAATGACACCTACAACACTGCCCTGCTACATGTGCCAGAGAATAACTTGGTACTATGATTTATAATTAGATGCCACCAAAGTGTATTTTTTTTTCCTTAGATTTTCTCCCGAATGTCATCCATGTTTTAAACATAAATGAACAGAAAAAAATATTTTGGTCTTGATTAGAAATGGAAGCTGATAATCTAGAGAAAAAAAATAGGATTAATAGGGAGAATGAGAAAGAACAAATAATTCCAAGCATATGCTTTGGACACTCACTAGCATACACTTTGTTTGTATAGAACAAAGTGAATAAAATCAAATGCAGAATCACACAAATGTATATTTTCTATGAAGAGTAATGTGTCTTTGGATGTTTTATATATTTAACTCCTATAATTACCATTCTACCGTGTGCACCAAAGAATAAATACTGGTTTTGATAAATGTTTATCCAAGGTTTTGGTTTCTCAGACTGAGCTCCTACTCTGTTCACCTTCGAATTCTCAGCACTGAGCATGCCGGTTCTTTAGTCAGCACTTGACTAGAACAAAATCTGAATTTTCCTCATAACAAATCCAGACAGCCACAGACAGTACTTCCAGGGAATTTCACAAGGGAAAGGACACAGTGGGACACAGGTCACTCTGCTTATCTACCTGGAATGTGGTCAGGAGGTTTCTGTCTTAGTAGATGAGGTCAAGGGTTAGCCAGGCTGGAGGCCTCTCCGGTCCTGGGATGAACCACAGCAAATCTTCTTTCAGAAGTAAAGGATTACCATTCTACTGGGTGCACCAAACAGGGTCAGCCTGATAGCTCAGCGGGCTAAAGCACCTGCAGGGGTTCGATCCCTGGTGTGCTATGCTGGCCCCAGCCCTGGGGCATGCTGAGATGGTGACTGAGACTGGGTATGGCGGTGCGTGCCTGTAATCCCAGCGTTTGGGAGGCTGAAAACTGTAGTATCACTATGAGTCTGATCTGTGTAGTGAGACCCTATAGTCCCTGCCCCTAAACACAGGAGGAAAAAAAAAAAAGTAAAGGATACAGCTAAGTTTGCTTTGCGTATCATCCAGGCATACTTTTCCATAATGGGAAGCTGCAGATTTTATTGCTATTACAAGACTATAGGGCTGAGGATATAGCTTAGTAGTACAACACCTGCCTGGAAAGCATGAGGTCCTGAGCTCAATTCCAGTACCCACACATATATGAAAGGAAAACGACTTTTTTTTTTTTTTAATCTAAGTGGTACAGCGTCTCACTATGCAGCTCAGACTCAAGGTGATTCTCCTGTTTTTAGCCTCCCAGCACTGGGATTGTAGGCATGTGCCACTTTGCCTGGCCTACGCTGTTTTTTTTTAAAAAAGAGAGACTAATAGTGACCATGTGGGCTTGCTTTGCTTCTTTTCAGTATAGGTTTGACTTCATGTGCGAGCGCTGAGGTCAGTTTAATGGCAACTGCCAGTGTAGATGGGACGCACTGAAGAACACAGGCTCCGGAGCATGCAAGTGTAGTTCCCAGCTAAACCAACACGTTCTACGGCCTTGAGTGAAGTACATAACATTTCTAAGCCCTATTGTCTGTATCTATAAAATGAAGATAGCATCATTTACCTGCCAGACTTGTTAGAATAAATTTAAGGAGGTAATTTATCAAAGCCCCTAGTAACAGAGTACACACACAATAAACTGTGACCTTAAATTTTGCTAATCCCCATTTCTCCATTCAAAATGCATGCTCAGTAGCCTTCTACTCTGACAAGCAAAATGAGTAGAACTCGTTTTCTAATACAAACTGAAAGTTAGAGGCAGAATTATATGGTTTGTGCTAGATGCTTCCCCCAAAGCCTCGTGCAGACACAGGGCTTTTGTGAAGGTGGCTTATTCTAGAAAGTGTGATGCTGGGATCAAGGGGATACGATTAAGTAAGCCAGTCCACTGATTGGTCAGGCCTCGCTCTGGCTAGGACTAAGGGTGTGAGCGCTAGGGCACGTAGTCTGCACACAAGGGATAGAAAGTCTTGGCTCCTCTCGCTGTTTTGCCATCTTCTGGCCACCATGAAGTAGTTCTTCTTTGTTATTTTGCTGTCTCCTACCATCATGAACTACTGCCCCTCTGTCATATACCCCCTTGCCTTAGAGCCAACAGATTACAAACTGAAACCCCTGTGAACTGTGAGCTAAATTAACCTTTCCTCCCTTACTCTTGGGCATTGAGTATTTCGTCTCAACAACAAGAGAAAAGAAACTAAGATGATGTAGTCTGTTATGTAGTTCAAGCTGTCTGTTATGAGTAAGACTTAAAGGACAACTATTTGGAAATAACTTAAAAGAGCCTCTGAGAGCAGCTCAAGAAGGTACAGCAGAGCCCTGTGTTTAGTTCTGTTGAGGGAACTGCCATGTTCAACCCCTGAATCCAGTTATTTTCATGTTAGCACTCACTCAGAAACCCTCAAAGACAAGTTGCCACAGCTGACGTTTCTGGCGGGCACCTATTTTTCCTCTTTACATCAGATATACCGGGAAAAAGTATCCAGCTTTTTGACACAAATTTTATTTCATTTTTTGTGGTAGTGGGGATCGAACTCAGGCCCTTCTGCTTGCCAGCCAGGTGCTTATGCCACTGAGCTATATGCCCAGTCCACAAATTTCTTTATCCCATACAGTATATGCTTCTTCCCTACTCTTTAGAATAAATCTTATGGGAGGAAAAATTGCAAAAGGCAGGGCGCTCTTCAAACTGATTATGCCATATTATAGTTGGGGAGTATTCATTAAACTCATAGAGTTTGATTTCTTCCATTTTTACAGATGAGCAACTGAGGCTCATGACAGTTAAATAGTTCACAATAAACCTCAGAGCTACTGAACAACAGCCAAGACTGAACTCTGGCCTCCTGTCCCCAAATCCAATATTCTTCCTGCCATACCACATGGCTACCCAAACTTCACACTTTGTTTATTTTCCCCCTACTGAGCCCAGCACTGCTGCATGCAAAGAACTCCAATAAATATTTGCCATGTTGATCTATAATCTCTTCAGTTCTGCTGTTTCAGCCTCATTCTTTATTTCAAACCCAGAGGATCCCAACAGTCATTAACAAAGTGTGAAAAAGGTTTGAGAGGCATTGAGCAAGTGTTTTTAAAACCATAACCAAATTTGCAATACAGCAATGTGAAAAAGGAGCTTTCTGGACCCATTTTAGAGATAAGGAAGCAAAGCCTAAGAGTTCAAGTGACTGGGTCAAGGCCCCACTGCTCACTTGGAAGGTGGGACTTGAACTTGGATGTCAGATTCCAAAGCCTGAGTCTACTCAATTTCACTGACTAAACCTAGTAAATAATGGTTGTCTTAAATACTGCCCCAAATGATACTCTCATCATTCTTTCTTCTAATCCATTCCATCAGAAAAAGGAATTTAGTTCACACGGCATTTTCATGTCAGTCTCAGGGATAAAGAATGCAGGCTGACTGAACCACGGACAATGCTATGTTTGGCTCAAGAACATCTTCTCCACAGCACAGAGCCCTTTTTCCCTCAACTTAGCAGACTTCAGACCCAGCTCCCAAGCCCGGAATAAGAATAGCACTCCCATTACGGCCTTTGAGCCCCAGGAGATAGTTACATTCTCCCCATCCCCCATGCTGAAGACCTCTTCTATCACTGTTTTCCAGGAGAAGGACCATTTCCTGTGAGTCTGGTCACTGTGGTGTCCTTGAGCAGGCTGGAGTTGGGCAAAGAAAAGAAAAGCACCAGAGAAGAAACTCCAGGTCTCCTTCAGGTTGCTCCTCACTGCTGTTAAAGATAGAAATGGTGGCAGCTAATGGTGGGGGTGGGAGGAAGGGAGCACAGAAGGGGCTGTGAAGGAAGGTGTGGGGGGACGGTTATAATCCGGCACACTGAGACCTGTCAGGATGGGATTTATTTTTGTTCTGTGAGGGAGCATAATAGGGCTTTGCCTCTGCTCTCAATAGCTGTTTTGAAGTGAACTCGGCTGGTATGTCTTTAATTTGTCATTTCATTATGAAACTGTTTCCCTTCCAAGAAGCCTTCAAGTCAGGAAGCTCTGTCTGCCCACACAGGAAATTCCTTCGCTTCAACTTCCCCAAAAAGGAAATTTCCCTCAGAAGTGAGCCCAGCATATGCCTTTGAGCAGAGCTGTTTCAAGAAACTTTGGCAGCTGAGTCCTGAAAACACTCCTGGCTTTCTGCTGCTGTGGGGAGGTTAGGATAAACAGTTGGGCTCTCACCCAGCGGGTGGGGGCCCCACCTAAAGCTGACCCTGGCCCACCCCTTCCTCCCTCTTCTGCATTCTGAGGACACCAAAAGTTTTAACTAGCTGAGAGGACACCAGTACTTGGGGTCCCTGTGAAGAAAAGAGGCACATCCAGATCCACATATGTGCTCACAGACAGGCATCCTGTACCTCAGGGCAGCTTCAACACGGCATGAACCAGGCCCCCACACAAACCCACAAAGTTAGACGGGAAGACGACCATACCTCACATGAAGGGAGCCCGAGAACACAAAATGGCAAGTTCAAGTTCCTCAAGCAAACTCCATTCATGTACGGTGGTGGGCTTTTTCTTTCCACCTCAACTTTCCCAATGAGGATTCTATGTAAAACATGTAGGGGGAAACCATCTCAAACCACAGCCGTACAAAAATTAATCTCTCAGACATATTGTGAATGGCTAAGCAGTGACAGCTCAGAGCAGCTGTGCTCAAGTGAATAACATAACAGCGTTTTATGAAGTTTCTCTGTAAAGAAGCTGCCAGACTTGCATTTAAGTTTTTAATTTTCCATTTCAAATCATTTCATTGTGTTTTAAAAAGTTGTGAAAAGAAAACAACACAGAAACTTCATACAGAAAAAGAGGCAATGATACTGAACTTCTAACTGCATTAAGCCATGGTCAGAGAAAGACACGGATGAGGAAGGGTAGTATGGTAGGATCTTATTTACCAAGCAATACAGCAATAGTTAAGGGACCAACAAGAATCACATTATTTACTAAAATTTCAGGAGAATACGAATCCTGAAATTCTAGGTTGTACTAGATATTTTCTGTGGGATGGCTTTAAACCTTTATGATGGTGAGTTATCGTGCTTTTTCTATAGTTTATGAAGTTTTAAGTATAGTTGGGTCTCACGGTGGGATCCGACACTATGTTTCATGTCCTTGAAGAGCAGGGGAATAGGGCTTGTTGAGAGGAAAGGAGTGGGAAAATTCTGATGGATTTCCTTTTTCTAAAATGTTGTTTATTTATTTGGTACATGGTCTCACTATGCAGCTTGGACTCCTAGTGATCCTCTTGTCTCAGCCTCTGCATTGCTGGTGTTACAGGCATGTACCACCATGCCCGGTTTCAGTGGCCAGCACAGCACGGCACTGCATGGCACAGCAGGGTATGTGGTACCAGGGATCGAACTCTGGTCCTTGAGCTTGCCAGGGAGTTGCTTAGGTTGCCAAGCTGTTTGCCCAGCCCAATGGACCTTATTAACTGCCTATAAGCTCTGTGACTTTGGCCAAGTTCCTTCACCTCTTTAAAAACCTGACTTTTTTCCTTTTTCAGAAAAGGAAGGATAATAAAATTCATTTCACAGGACTGTTGGGAGGATTAAATGATATAATACACCTGAAAACTGCTCACCATAAGCACTCAATAAATAGAAATTATTACTCCACATGGAGAGCTGTGAATGGTCTTTCTCCCAAATTCCACTTAGTAATCCCTGTCACACACATAAGTCACCCTTCCTTGGTGGCTCTTTCTGAGTCCCCTGGCCAAGGTTTTCCTGATCACTGAATCTTGGATTGACATGCCTCTTACATTATCTGTGAGGTATAGGCTCTTTGGTAGGATGACTAAAAGGCCTGAAGATTCAGATTTACACTCTTAAATTTATTGCTACTCTCAAAGAAACACAGATGACTTGCATATTCTCAGGCCCACACGTGCTTGGCAATGCCCAACTTTGGCCAAGATTGATGCTGGCAACATCTGGAGGCAGACAGCTGTGAATTTTAAGTAGCTCTCTGCTCCACTCCACATCAGAAGTTTGGATTCCAGTGCTTTGTCTAAATCAAGGGTCCTGGATTTTCCATTTAGCCTTATGTTTCTCTTCTCCATGGCTAAAGCCAGCCCTACATTAGTCAGCTTTTCATTGCCATGACCAAGAGAAACAACCTAAAGAAGGAGAAATTTGTTCTTGCTCACAGTTACAAAGGCATCAGTCTATGACCAGTGAGCTCCATCACCTCAGGTGAGAGAAAACCATCATGGCAGAAGGGAACGGTGGAAGAAAGCAACTCACCACATGGCAGCCAAGAGGCAGACAGAGAGGAAAAGCTCCAGAGACGGAGGTGCCAGGGACATGATAAACCCTTTAAAGGGGACCCCAATGGAGAGCTGCCTCACCCACTGGCTGACCTAGGAACTCATCAATGGACTAACCCACATGATGAATTTTATTCTTCAGATTCCATCTGCCGACAACCCCAACTTCAGCATGAGGCTTTGGGGGAACGTGCTGGATCCCAACCATAACAAGCCCTAAACAGCACTAATGAGTTTATTTCTGACTCTATCCACTCTCTTTCTGAAATCTCAATACTTCAGCAAACAGAAAAGTACCAGACACACAGCAGTACAGATGACACCAATGTGACAGTGCCCTGCTTACCCCAGCTCTTTCCTTGGATCATGTAAGTGGTAGGAATCATCCTAGAAGTTGTGTCTTAGCAAGCAGTTACCTGGATAATTCTACACATGCATGTGTGTGCGTGTGCACGCATATACACACACACACACAGATCTGAAATGAAGCTATTCTCTAAGAGTTGAAAGAAAAACTTTTTTTTCCAATAAGGTCCAAAAATACCTTTTATTAAAAAAATCCATTCAGGTCTTTGCAGGTCTCTAAAGTTCCTCTCAGCATTTGCTCAGGACATTAAAATGTAGTTTAAAAAGGACATTTGTAACTTTGAAATTCTCTCTCTCTCTCTCTCTCTCTCTCTCTCTCTCTCTCTCAATGTATTTGGTACATGGTCTCACTACCCAGCTCAGACTTGTAATGATCCTGCTATTTTCAGGGATTAGAGGAGAGCACCACTGCGCCTAGTCTCCGTGGCTGGCTCAGCACACCTGAGGGTGGGCCCAGTGGGGCCTGTAATGCCAGGGATGGAGTCCCTGTCCCTGCGCTTGCCAAAGCAGGTGCTAAGTCTGCTGAGCTATCTCACCAGCCTGCCTAACCTTGATTCTCAAATGAGGAAAACCTCTCTCAGGGGATTTTCACATTTATGTTCCTAAAAGATCTTTAAATAAAGTCCACAATATCTGGGTGAATATTTGAATTATGGTCGAGTTTTAAGGTCAGTGAGAGCCCAGCATGAAACTCCTGACTGAACTGTAAATAAGTAAACAAAGGGTAAGTGTCCAGGGAGGGGATTCTGTAGGGTGGCTTTACCACCACGTCACAAATCACAGGAGCAAAGTGGGAGAGTTTCTTACTTTAAAAACAAGGCTGTACAAGAAATCAGGATTAAAAAAAAAAAAGAAAGAACACACAGTTTTCTCCCCACTCTGTTAATGTGCAGTGAGAAACTGCGTAGAAGGACAGACTCCCTTCCAACCCCTGAGAATAACAGGTTTGTGAACTTGCACTGCCCTGGGGCTCCTTCCTGAGGTCAGGTACACAAGGAGCAGGAAGGAGGAAGAGTGGCTCTATTTCCTGTGGAGGGCTGGCATCAAATCAATCAAACGTGTTTCTCTATGGGGAGTTCCTGATGTTGGTGACCCAAGAGCAACAGAAGGGTACAAAAGTCCTCATCAGTTTTGTTCACAAACTGTTGCAGCTCTGGGCAATTTCTTTTTGCCCAATCTTACATCCTCTTTTCACAGCCCATGTCAACGAGGAGATGATTTGAGTAACTGATTCAGGGCCCCCGTTTAGAAATAGTTCCTTGGGTGCGAGTTTTCCAGGGCAGGGGATGGCATAAGTGTCACAGATTCTCTCTGCTGGCCAGAGTGGATGAAATGTGCTTTAAAGCTCAGCATCAAAGCCTTCACTTTAGAAGCTGAAAGCCTTCATTCCCTCGCCAACTGTGCTGTTTCCCCTCCCATAATTAATTAATGCAGTAGTAATTGTTCATGTGCTACGGGGTTGCCTGAAGGAGGACTGTGTGGCCTATCTATGCAGATCAGCTGGCTCTGTAAAGCCCCAAACTCAGTGGAAACCATCTAGAGAGGGGGGAAAGTGTAGACTGCAATTATTACAGGTTCCAGGAAAAGCAAACATGCCCCTCAGTGGTGGAGGGGATTCCCACAAATCACATAGTTGGGGTCAAGTAGTTACCAGAAGCCACACCTGTGTGTAATGCAGTGGGCAAAGGGCCAACTCCCATCAGAGTTCTTGGGCCAAAAGGGGTCTTTGAGGACAGGGGACCAGTGTGCCGCAAGAACATGGAGGTCAGGCCTGAGAATGGGCTATGCAATCCAGGAAGCCAGCACAGGACAAGTGTGGCAGAGGCAATTTTAGAAGCCCTACATGGCTAGGTGTCTATGCCAGCTCCTATCCTACAAAAGCAGGAACCCAGTCTCAGTCACTTGCAACACAGGGAAATATCCAATAGTCAGGCACCGGCTCCTACATTTCTTTGCAAGGGGTATTCTAACCAAACAACCACAGCTAACATGGAAGAGAATCTCTTAGAGCAACAAAATACCACTTTCTGCACTAAGAATGGATTTGACTACTGGAAATCAAGTTAATGATCATAACCAGTGCCATTTATAGACAATGCTTCACTATTAATATCCCTGGCATTTCTATTCTGAAATCAGAGAACAATATAGAATGTTTGAGTCAGGAAGAACCTCGGGAATCATAAACTCAGGCTATTTCCCTTCATAAATAAGGAAACTACTGTCTAGGAGGGATAAACCGTAGGTTTACCCAAGTAGTAGCCACATGGAACTGGAGCCCCAGAGAACTTGGGCAGAGAGGAACAGACTCTTCGCTCTGTTACCTGTTATAAACATCACGCTACACAGGCCAAGTGAGAAAACAAAGGCACCATACCATCAGGCATTTTTTCTGAGGCATGATGCCCTAACACAAATTACTGGAAAGTTTGATGTTTTACTTTGTAAACTCAAAATATAATCTACACGCAAGCACATCATCTTTAGTATGGCTCATGTGACATAATAATATTTTATAAAGTAGATCATCTGTCTTAAGCAGATGGGAAACTGGGTATAATGGGACCCTTTTTCTTTGTTTCTAACATCCCAGAATTTATACAGTGGAAAATATGTGATGGATAGTATGCCCACAGGACTTGATATGAAAATCCATCTTCTTCTAGATTCAAAAGATAATTTAGTTTGTATCTCTGATTTCATCCCATTAGGCCTTTTCATCGGTAGTTTATAGTTTATATATTTTCTCCTTCTAATCAGCCATTAGAATGAAACAACTTTCATCAGTTTCTGAAACTTTTACATAAGCCATACAATGAAGTTACTGGGGATGGGATTGGAAGCCCAGGTTTTGGAATGAGATGTGGATTAAAGTCATGGCTTCTCCACTGCCTTTCTGTGTGGCCTCGGGAAGCTGTGTACCGCTTCCAAATCTTGGGCATAAAATACAGAATATATACTGCTCAGTGTTTGTGATTACTCAGAATAATGTAGAGGAAGTTCTTGGTACACAGGGCTCAGTACATAGTAGTGACTGCCATTACTTACCAGGTATCATTGTGAGTGGCATTATGACCTTAAATACAGTTGGCTTTGGAGTGACTGCCAAGAGAAAACACAGTTCCTATAAGCTGACAGGTGAGGTATGACACCAAAAACCTTCGCTGGCCAAGGTAAGCTACTCCTGCAAAACAAACTAATTTATCTCTCTCTACATTGTTACTTCTAAATTGGAGTTACAAGCTGGGGAGATAGCTCAGTAGAATAAACACTTGCCTGGTAAGTGCAAGGGCCTGAGTTCAATCCCTAGTTCCTCAAAATAAATAAATAAATAAATTAATTAATTAATTAAATTGGAGTTTCATAAACTGCCTGATATCCCTTTGAGTTTTCTTAAGATGTTAGTATTCAATATCCTGTGACACTTATTTTAACAGAGAGAGAGACAGAGAGAAATTGATATCTTTCCTTAGAAATTGTCATGCTCCTCAGTGAACCATTGTAGTTAATGACCCCTAGAGTTGAGAATTCAGCCTTCACTGCAGTAGAAAAGTCTCAAGTATTCCCTGCACAGGTCTGCAGGAGTTGCCTTTACCTTCCCCATACCCAATCTGCATCCACCACACTCCAAAGTTCTTTATCTACTATCTCTATTTCTAGACTCCTAAAGCCCCATTTGATATTAGTATTTGTGGTATAAAAAGCAGAAATGGACCAATTTCAAAAGAATGGGTCTTCGGCCGGGGAGATGGCTCAGTGGAATAAGTGCTTCTCTGGCAATTGAAAGGGCCTGAGTTCAAAAGAATGGGTCTTATCCACCCATCCAAGATGGAAACAGGAAATAGTAGACCACGGTGATTAATTATATTTGGGCATTTACATTGGGCATGTGGCCAGTACCAAGACCAGCTCAAATCTCTCAAATCCTGTTTCCAAAGAGATCAGAGAAAGAACCCCAACAACCACACCTGACCCTGGCAACTGAAAAACCGCCTACAGCAACAATAAAATCAGTAACATCTGAAGGACTCTGCTAAGATTTACTTCTGGAAAAGCTTAAGGATAAAGCTGTCAAAGTCATTCCTGCCAGAAAATCCAAGAGTGTGTGAGTTACAGATGAGGTATAACTCATCCATAAAGAAAATAAAGAGAAAAATATCTGCTCTTTGAGAATGGAAACTTCATCGTATCTGTATATTCTCGGCTCGCGCAATGCTTTGTGAGAATGAAGAGGGTGGTGGAGGAACTCGGGAAAGCACAGCACAAGCCAGCGTCATGTTGAATCTTTACCCTACCTGCCAGCAAGTTTTACACAGATACATGGGAGGCTGCCCTTAGAAGGAACACATGCACAGGGCAGCTGCATTGGTGGAGCCCTAGGTGTCAAGAGGAAGTTCTGGTGGTCCAAAAAATCAAAGGGGCGATGGCAAAGAGGAGAAAGAAGAAATGGAAATAAGATTTCTTGCTCCCCATTGTTGTCCAAGTCATTACATCCACATTAACTGGTTCTCACTGTCTTGTGAGAGCTATGGCTCTCAGACTTTCAATGAGCTGAGGTTTCTGGGCTCACATAGCTAACCCACCCCACTAGGTAAGGATAACTAATTGCAGATGGCTACTGAATGACTGATTCCCCACACAAAACCCCGATATGGAAAAGGTGGCCACGCCATTCTTCAGCCTTTCTTCCCTCCCTATCCTACTCAGGTTGCTACTCCCCTCCCCAGAGCCACTTTGTCAGGGCTTATGCTGGAGGAACTGCCTTAAATGTACACAGCGCTCTCTGCATGAAATGTGAAGTGAAAGCAAAGGTCAATAAACCTTTGGTTACATATTAAAAAAAAAAAAAAGACACCTAAAAATAGCTGCATTTATTGAAGCTGCTTCCTTATCAGGAAGCATGGAGCTAGGAATTAATGTCTGCCTGCATCGGAAATTCTTTCAGACAGCAAACCCAAAAAGGAAATTTCCCTTCCAAAGCATCCTGGCTGTGCTGCTAGGGGCTATTTTTTCTCTCCAAGCTCTTTAAAGCCACTAACCAGGACCCTTGTACAGCCCATGTGCTGTGGGGAAAATAGAAAGTCTTCAAGCATTTGAATGCAAAAAAAGGAAGGCGCCCAAAGAAGCTTAAGTGGGGAATAAAACATGAAATGCCAGTCGCGGGTGAAGTTCGGGAGACATGATTACTGCTTTGTGAAGACGCTCGCTGGGAATTAAATTCCCTTTCTACGTCCTTGCTTCACCTCTGCGGGTGATGTCATCACACGTCACAGGCAGCTGTGTGAAGAGAGACCATTTTCGGAACACTGATATCAGCAAGGGACAGGGGAGGACTGGATGGGTCCTGGGCAAAGAAAAGGGAGGGCCAAGGAAAGAGACCTGACACATGAAAATGTTCTGGAGTGAGGAGCAAATGTGAGGGCAGGAAAAGCCCTGGGGTCAAGGGCCTGAGAGCAGGAACAGCTCGTGGAAGTCAGAAAGAGGGAGAAGTTAAAGCTTGTCGGATCATGTCTCCGGAAAATCAGTCTTGATACTATGTGGACACAACTCCAGGTATTTGCTTTAGGAAACAAACAGGGACGCACACACTTTGCTTAGCCACTAAACATGAGGAAGGCACTTCCTCAATTAGCTTTATACTAGCTGGGAAACTTGAAATGGGGCCTCTGGTGGGTTAGCTGGCCACCGCGTGCCTGGTACTGCTCTAGATGTTAGACAGATGAGCTCTGAAATCCAAAGAAAGCCTTGTCAGCAGCTATGAGTAAACATCTGAGTCTTAGAGAGGGTGACTCGTCGTGCTAATAGAAAGTGGCAGCCCTGAAATTCAAGCCCTTTCAAGTCTGTATGGACCCAAGCCTCGGTTTCTGATCTGGAAACTTGAAAAGGCAGTGCGCCCATGCTGTCAGGGCATCCCCAGCATGGTGCTGTTGCCCATGGGTGTCTAGTCAAGCTTCCCTTTCCTCTATGACCTTGTCATTTATTTTGGTTGCAGAGGTAAACAGAAATTTAACCAGAGTTCACCAGGAGGTGAAGAAGAGCCAAGCAAGGTGGTATACACCTGTCATCCCAGCACGCTGGGAGCCTGGGGCAGGAGGGAAGACTGCAAATTCAAGCCTAACTTATGGAATGAACTTAGTGAAATAAATTAAAAGGGGGAATGGGAAAGTAGCACAGTGTAAAGGCCCTGGCTCAGCCCCCATTATGAATGAAAGAAAGAAAGAGGGGGTGAAACTGAGTACATATTACCAGCCCAGTGGCATCTGAATCCACCTGCCACACGTCCCAGCACTCAACCACCAGGACAGCGCAGGCAGCAACCTTAGCCTCTCTAGTTCCCGGATGTATTCTCCTAAAAGCTAGACGGTAACTTCTAAAGTAGAGATCACCTCAGAGCCCTCACCATTCCTCTGACCCATGGGGGCCACAGTCACATCAGTAAAACAGACCCAATGACACCCGTGTCAAGGACCGCCGGGTTACTAAATGAGATAATATGTCTGAATGCACGCTGCTACTCCTATAATATGAAAGATTGACTGTGCCTATGTATTTCGCTCTGACTGTCCCTCAACCCTAAAGTCTGTGAAATGGTGGCTCCCGCCTGTTGAGCAAGGGGTACTCTGCTCCCCTCTCTGTGTAGGTGGGAATGGAGCTCTTCCTGTCACGTGACTGCCCTAGCCTCAGTTACTCTGCTGAGAATGCAGAACAGACGAGCAACAAGGTAGCATTTGCAAAGGAAGACATTAAATTATTCAACACACACAGAGGAGGAGGAATGTAAGAAATCCAAGAGGAGGAGGAATGTAAGAAATCCAAAAGATAACAAAGAAAGAAAGGAGACAATTTCTGGAATTCTGGTTCTAGAAAACTCAGAACGACTATCATGGCTATTTATTAACCTGAAATATTGCAAGCTATAACCCTATTGAACAAGATGAATAAGTCCTGGGTTCTGATTTTTAATGGCCAACTCCCTGGGATTTTTAGTAGGCAAAAATGCAAAGGCTTTGGGAAAATGACCTAATGTGGGTCTGTGACCAGACATGGCCAAACCAGCTAAATGTGAGGTGGTAACGTTCAAAAGACCATCTGCCTTGTGCATTGGAAATATATTTATATGGTCATTGTATGGTCCAGCCTAGATATTGTTACTTGAGGCACAGTATTTAATAGGACCCCTCCCCCCTGTGAATCTCAAATGTCTCCCACAGGCCTTTGTGGTGAAAGCTTACTCTGTTAGCAGCCTGTGGTGCTGTTAGGACAGAGTGGAGCCTTCAGCATGTGGGGTCTTAACGGAGCTCTAAAGTTTGGTCATTAGGGGCTTGGCCTGACCAAGCATGGTGCTGCACATCTGGGATCCCAGCTATGCGGAAGGCTGAGGCAGGATGATTGCTGGGTTCAAGGTCGGACTGGGCAACATAATGAGACTCTGTTTCAAAATTTAAAAAAATTTTTTTTTTTTTTTAAAGTCTCAGGGAATGCTTAGTGGTAGAGCATCACTAAGTTCCATGCTCAATATTGAAAAAACAAAACAATAAAACAGACACAGGTTTGGTGGGGAAAATCAGGTCCCTGTCCCCTTCCTCGATCTCCTCTGGCTTCCGGGCTGCTGTGAGGACTGCAGTTGCCTGTTATCTGCTCCCTGCCATAGTGTGCTGCCTCCCCATGCCCCAAAGGGAACACTAGGCTGGGACTGAAGCCTGCGATGCTGTGAGCCAGAATAAACTGCTCCTTTCTTTTTAAGTTGATTCTCTGAGGTATCTGGTCACAGAAACAGAGGGCTGACACAGAAAAATTTTAAGTCCCTGCCTCATCCACGCGATGCCTTCTCTTGGCAATGGCCTTCTCTGGCTAAGGTGCTCAAGACCGACCCTAACTGAGGCACCCCCCTCGGGCCTTGGTCCTTCAAGGTCTCTCCAGCCACAACAGAAGCTAAAGGTTCTCTTTAAAGAATGGACCGTTTTCCTCCACCCACCTGCTGTAAATGCTGTACTGCAATTCTTCTAGCCTCAAACTTAAAAGCAAACATCAGTACTCTTTATGGAAGATGCAAAAGCTCTGCCCTTTTTGTGCTCTCTACAAACACTGTGTGTGCCATCCCAG
Source organism: Ctenomys sociabilis (assembly GCA_004027165.1). Taxonomy (NCBI): domain Eukaryota; kingdom Metazoa; phylum Chordata; class Mammalia; order Rodentia; family Ctenomyidae; genus Ctenomys; species Ctenomys sociabilis. The sequence continues at coordinate 193,296 of PVKA01000061.1, forward strand.
ACAGCCAGGGAGCTCTGTTGCTGTGGGACCGTGCAGAGCACCAAGCTGTGAGCCTAGGCAGTGAGGCAGACCTGGTGACTGCCCAACCCTCCTTCCAGACTTCCCCTGCCTCTTCAGGACCACTCAATACCACTGCCCCATTTTTATCACTTTGCTCTTATCACAGGCAAAAAAAAAAAAAAAAAAGAAAAGAAAAGGAAAAAACAAACCTGTTAAAGCATCACTTTCTACTGTTCAATGACTTGTTAATGTGTCTTCCGTTTGTTTAGGCTTAGCCTTGTCTTCTCAGGGCAAAATGGTGAGAAATTTTCTTAACTATAATGGTCTCTGGGTTTTTCCCCCCCCTCTTTTCAAGGATGTATTCTAAGTTAAGAATGAAAGAAGAAAAAGAAAGAGGTAGAAAGGAGATTTATCCAGAGATCAATGATAAATGGGAAGCCACTTGGAGCTATACAGGTCTGGTGAGTATCTCTTTAAAAAAACAACCATCTTAAAAGGCTTTCAACCTAGTAATACCATAAAAGTCCTGCTGCTGCCTTCGTTTTTAGATTCTTCCCCGTACTTTCCATGAGCATTCCACTGGGAATTGTCTGGAATCCCAGATTAAAACAGCAATAACCCAATTCCCTTGTTAGAATATTTATTTTCTTTTAGGTTTGGAAACTCAGCTGGGACGCATCTTTAAGTGGTCGCAGCTCAGCCGCGACTGTCTACGCGCCTCTCAAACGGCATGCTAAGTGGCCACGTCCTGGAACAGGGATGGGAGAAGCGCAGCTGAGCCTCCTTTGGAAAGCCCCAGTGGAGGGCAAGCAGCAAGAGCCTGGGAACCTCCACTTCCAAAGGATTCATTCCAGATGTCAGGACCAGTGGTGTCCAACACGGCTCCTGCAGCTCACCAAGGAGAGGTCTCTCAAGTTGCTACAGAGTAGACATTCAGGAAAAACTATTCTCCTGAACCATATCCATAGTCTGATTACTCATAAGGTCCCAGAAACATGCTACAGCTCCACACTTGTTAATTATCTTTGTGAGGATTCAACCAACCAGTCAGCCAGCCACCAGCCACCCATCTGCCCACTGAAGGGTGATATACAAACTGATCAGCAAAGAACAGAACACACAACCACGGAACGGATTCCTGCCATAAACCAATGCTGTGAACACATCCGAAAATCTTTGCTAAGTCTCATACCTGCATTCATTCATCCACCCCAAAAGTATTTATTAAGCATAATTATATGGAAAGAAGCCTCAGCTTTGGCATTAGTTCTGAGAACTGAGTTTAAATCATGCTTCTGTCTCTTACTAGTCCTCTGACCAATGTTGAAGAATTACTTAAGAATTCTCTAAGGCCTATACATGACATGGAGATAAAGAACCCACTTTATAGATAGTTATAAGAAATACATGTATATATATATAGCAGAAGGAGCTATGAAGTCAGATTTCCCAACTACTGGTTTGGTTTATTTGTTTGTTTTTACCATGATGAGTTCTTAGGAAGGACTAGTTTGGCAGTCAAAGAGCTTACGAGTATCAGAGGCATCCACAGGCAAATCAGGAGACAGGGTCTCCGCGGAGGATGCTATAAAATTTAGGAATAGGAAGTCATGAAAGCAACCTCTGCCCATTTTAGGACAAGTATGCACTTTTTTTTCCCCTCTGTACTAGAATTTATATTTCAAAAGAACAGAGAGTTTTGCCTACTTCCTTTATTTCTGCTCACAGGCATGGCTGGCAGAGGGCAGGCAATCAGTGACTATGGGGTGGGGGAGAGCAGGTGAACTGAACAGGGGGCAGCGCACTGGCTGCGCCCGTGTGCTGGGGATGGGTTCTACTCTGAAGTGCAAATTCCTCAAGTCAATGTAGTCGTCACAGGATGGTCTCTAAAGCACAGTTTACTACCCGCTGGCTTTTCTTTTTTCCAGTTCTATAGGTTCCAGTTGTACCATTACACTCCAGTTTACTAAGGATAACAGTACATTCAGTCAAAACCATGCCCTGTATGTCCCAACCTTTACTGAAATGTTCATTGCAGGAGAGAAAACAGTAGAGTGAGGCTCTGTCCTTCACCTTCCTGCCCATGGAAAGCAGGAGTGCCTCAACTGTAATAGGCAGGAACTTTGCAAATATTAATGGATATAGGAGGCTACAGGATTTGTCCCTAAGTCCCTGGATTCTTTATGTCACAATTATCTAATTCTCGGATTTACTGCAGAGAGAAAAAAGTGGAGCCTGCACCCTCTGTCCTGTTGGTCTCTGCTTTCTGGGAGAAGATGAGAATGACCCGTGGACCACTGCTATGCAAGAAGAGATGGCAGGCAAGACTTAAGTGACATCACTTAAATCACTGGAGATAAATTAGAGAAGGGCCAAGATGACCTCAGGGTCCTCTACAACCTAGGTAACATTCATTCCTAGAATAAGGCACTGCTTGGACACCGTGACCAGGATGGGAATCAGGGATTCTCTTTTACCAGCTGCCCAACTCACATTTCATCACCTGGCACAGGACAGACAGACAGAAAAGGAAAGGAAATGACAGGAAGTGTGGATGCTGAGGAGAGCAGCGCCAGCCGCCCAGGTGCGTGGGGCCCACTGCTGCCAAGTGGCAGGTGAGGATTCATATGGAGGGGGGTAGGGGTGGGGAGGATTTGGAGAAAACGTGGAGTGCTGCAAACTGGGGCTGCTGAGACAAGGTAAACCCAAGCAAGAGAGGGGACGAGAAGGGGGGGACAGGAGAAAGGACATGTCGTGGTATATAAAGTGAAGAACAGTAACTATCATGGGAAAAGAGAGGGGCAGGAGGTCTACAAAGAACAGAAGAGCATACACCTTAATAATAAAGCAGTGTGAGTCTGAATAAGAAACTGAGCCACATTTTGGACCAAAAACAATACTAAAGGGCAGCAAATGCAAATTCAGGAATGCAAATCATCTTGCCTCCCAGGGGTCTAAGTTGACTCCGTATTGCACATTTCCAGACTGGTTTTTCAAAATATAGTTCACTCTCAGAGATGACACATCAAGAAAAAAGGGGATAGGAATCTCAAACTTTTCAAATCCATTTTTGGGGGAGGTGCAGAGGCAGAAGATTCTAGAACAACAGGACAGTCATTTGAAAGCCATCTCCATCGCTCTCTTCCCCTTCCCTACGCCTTCAGCAGTCTGTCCATCCGTCCTTCCCAACCCAACCGTGGCCACCCACGCAAACACTCACGCAGGTGCGCTGGCAGGCGGATCAAGTCTTCCTCCATCCTGAGCGCTCGAGGCACTGGAACATGAAGTGGAGTCGAGGAGGCGTAGCTCGGCACCGGGCTCTCAGGAGGTGTATATGAAATTCGTTCCTGCTGTTAAAAATAAGAGCAGGAAGAGGAGAGGGGGGAAAAAGACAATGAAAGGTCGGAATGGAGGTGTGAAACCGCCCAGGGGCGTGGGGAGCCTGAGGAAGATGCGGCATTTGGGCAGTGGTGTCGGGGGCAACCTTGGGAGACTGCAGACTGGAGTCTCGCAGGTGCCTAGCATTTAGGGTTTATTTTTAAAAATGCGGCAAAGGTTTACATTTGGGCCTTCCCTTCAGCCTCAGGACAGCAGGTGTGCACCCATGTGGTTTGTCCCGGAAATGAGTAAAAAACAGAGGTGAGAAAATGGCAAAGAGGCCCAGGAGAATCGCTTTAAAGCAGTCTCTCAAAAATTATTTTTTCCAAGTTAATGGCATCAATATATTAAAACTATGTTTCCTTTTCTCTGGCAATATCCCCAGCTTCGAATCAAAGTATGATTCTATACTCAGATCCAACAAGAGGGAGCTAAACAGGCCAAGTTGCAAGTGATGCCTTCAAAGATAAAAATCTTGATTTAATTATTAAATGTCTGAGCAAGATTTTTCTGTTCTATCTCCTTATATAATAACTACAACCAAAAAATATTCAACATTTAAATTTTTCCTTCCTACGGGATTATCTCCAGCATTAACAAGTATCTCCTCACTCGCTCCTTCAGTCCCAGTAGAAGAATCAGTATTTCCTGTTCTCTCTGAAGATTTTGGATATCATTAAAAGAATTATTTCGATATAAGGAAAGAACTGTTTAGCTGATGACATTTGTTGGCGATGGAGGGGGCAAGCAGCAATACTTGATAGATGAAGTACATTGTGATGGATTATTGTTAGTTTTAAGTCAAAATCCTGCAAATAACAGCCACAGGACACAGCTAGGAGAGCAGGGCAATCTCAGATGCACTTGACCCGCAGCCCATCCATAACCATAACTTCCGTTAGTCTCTGTGGTTTCACTGGCAAAGTAAAGTGGGACACATCAGGTCCAAGAATGTGCAGAGAAGAAATGTTAGCTGCCACTATGGCAATAAAAATAAAGAGAGAGGAAAAAAAAAAAAAAAAAAAAAAAGCTCCATTAAAGTGAGGGGGGGTGCTTACTTTTTTGGAAAGATAATTAATTCTTTAATGTTTTACTTCTCAGCAAATGTGCAAAGGGAAGCAGGGGAGTTCCCCAGCCATCTAACCAAATTAAAACTTCTACTCATAGCCTGGAAACTTCAGTGGGTGCGGTAGGAAGTTTCAATTTCAAGTGAACATATACACATTGTAATTTCCGGATGGAGTCGCTTATACCTTCCCTAAGGCACCCACTAGCAGTATCTAGGGTGGTTGGCCTATTTCTGCTTAAACACACAACTTAAAACCTTCCCAGTCAACTTCTAATTAAGGGGAGGCCCACAAACTCTAAATCTGACTTCTTAATATCAATCAAAATGTCCCATGAAAGATCACCCAAGGGCAAAATTTTTTATTTTTACTCTTCCTGAGCTTTACCATACATCACACATATGTTAAGCAGTTCAAATTTAGGGGTGCAGTAGCCTTTGGGGTGTTTGTTTTGAGGCTGTCTGAGGTAAAAGAGGCAAAGGTACATAATCACACATATGGGAAACATATACTAAGTCTGTTCAAAGGTTTTTTTTCCCAGGTGAGACAGGCTTTTGACCACTGCACACACAGCCTGTTTTTCTCATTTAATAAATTCTCATGCTTTTCAATGTTCACATGACCCCATAATCCCATCATATGTGTAGTTATCTACAGTTAACTTTATACCCAGAAGTAGCTTTCTGTTTTGTTATAGGTTTTGCAGAAATGAAACTATTGATGAAGAAAACACTGTATAGCCAAAGTCTTCAAATGACAGGGCAAGAGTGTGAGAGAAAGAGACAGTATTTCCTAACACTGTGGCTTTTTCCTTAATGCAAGAAGAAACTCACAAGATCCTCTAACCTGTCCGTAAGACAAAAGGGCCACATCATCCCAGCCCCTCCGCTTCCATCAAGAACAAACTGGAGGAACCCAGCCCTCAGAGCTGCCCAGCCGAGGGACAGGAGCCCGGCGAGGCAGCACCTTCACGGGCGGTGTGACTCGCCGCTTCACCGTTGCAATGTGTCTGCGTGTCACAGGAGGCCTTTGGAAGCAATCTCCTTACTTTTTCACTTCTCCACAGTGCCCTGTCCTTGTGATGACACCGAGATAACACTTAGGAGCACCTGCCCTAGGATCTGGAGATCTCTACCGCCACAGGACCCCATCTATGGAATTCTAGGTAGAGACGACATCCTACTTCATGACAAAACTTACAGCAGGCAGGCCAGAGACTGAGCGTGCTCCTCTCATGTCTGACGACAGCTTCTGCTCAGGGGAAAGTCAGGACTGCAAGTCAATAAGCGCAGCACCCGAAACTCTGTTGTACAGAGTCAGTGAAGAGATCTGTTTATATCAGAAGAGTTACCTTGCCCAAGAAGGGGAACGGCAAAACGTGCTTCTACAACCTCGAGCAATCTGACGGCAACCAACACATCGCCCGGGAACCCTGGGTTCAGCAAGCCCCTCAGGGGACCCTGGAAAGGGCAATGTCCAGCACATGGGGGTCTTGCTGAGGAGGCGACATGGCTGGGAACCCCACACAGTGGATCTAACTCCTTCCTTCTCTCTGTTCATGACTCTAGGGTGGTGGTGGCAAACCTATGGTGTGTGTTACTGTGTTTTTCTTTTAAGACAAAAGATGTCCATGTGTGAGCTGTTTTGTCTCAACTAAAACCTCAGTAACTCAGGTATTCCTGCAGTGTTGGCACTTTTCAGTAAAGAAGCGGGTTCTGCGTTGTAGTCTGGGCATTTGTCTCTAATAGGTTCACCGTTGCTGTTCTAGGCTGACCTCCGTTGTCCTCATATTTTTCTTTTATTAGCATATCAACCACACGCTTCCCATTTACAGTGGTAAGCCAGCATGTCATCAGCAATTAGAAAAATCAAACAAATACCATTATCTCAGAGGGAAACATCTAGACAGAAGGGCTTAAGGAGACTAACACCCAATGGTCCAGATAAAAGGGACATATTTATTCTCATAACTGCTTGTCTAGTCTGACCCCAGCAAAGAGGCAGGCTGGCTAGAGAATCAACAGACAGCTCACTAACCTCTAAAGCAAACTGTCAGACAGATGAAAACCAGAGGGGCTTTACATTAACATAGGGAGGGGGTAAAGATTTTCCCAAGAGGATTATAAACACGGCTCTAATTAAATTAAAATGCTACAGACACTGATATTAATGCATTCAAGTGTTGTAGAGGGATAAACTGCCGGTGGAGGTCAATGATGTGATTAAAAACCTCGTGATGTGGTTACATTATTGTTTCGATGGTGAAAAAATAAAACCTCCTGCTTTCACTGGTTTGTAAGATGCAAACTATCAAACCACCCAGCTGAACACAAGCAACACACTGCAATTTCTGAGGCTCAAAGACATACCTGTACAGAGATTAGCAAACTGTGTGTGTCTGTGTATTTGTGTGCAGGAGCAATGAAAGCTCTAAAAAGAGAGATGAGATTGAAAATAATTATAGGCAAGGGTTAAAATGAAAACTTTACTAAACATCACAAAAAATTTTGAGGGTGGTGGGGATGGAGTCTGATCCTTAACTTTTTGCTAGAACAAATAGCAAATCCAAAATTTATTTGCACTCCTTCTCACTCTTCCCCCAAACCCCAAAGGGCCAATGATGGGTACTCATCTAATTCTGCCGAGGTTTTAAGCTGAATGCTTAGCAGCTTTCGAATCTGTGCCTTCCCTGTCAAACACGCTTATCCAGGCTAACAGGATATATCAAAAAAAGTCACTTTCAAAATTATTCACCAATAGACTTCTATACATCACAGGAATCCTCCCAGTACGTTTAAATACTTGTGGGGTTTTTATATTATGTTTTTCCTTTCCAGTACTAGGATTTGAATCCATGGCTTTGTCATTGAACTATACCCCCAAGCCCTTTTTGTTTTGTTATTTTAGAACACAGTTGGTCCAAGCCACTCAACTGCCCAAGCTGGGCTCAAATGTGCAACTGTCCTTGCCTCAGCCTCCCACAGGGCTGGAACTGCAGGCTAATACCACCTGGTTAAGCATGAGTTCTCATAATATTATGACTTTCAAGAGATCGGAAGTTTTGGAAATTTAGGGCTTATTGTTAATTAAACAGTAAGTTTCTAGAAAGAAAGACAAATATTTGGGAATTGGGAAAAACAAATGTTGAGAATCTGAACAAAGATGGTTTTGCAGGTGACTTTAAAGATTCCTGTACAGTACAGATGAGCTGCTCTTGATTGAGTGGTATTTTCTAGAAACTGCCCTGTGCCCGTTGTAAACACCAGGATTATCCCCAACAATGATACCTCAAGTTTGTGTTGAGAGTTGAAAGCTGAGGAGGGGGCTCAGTGAAATAAGTGCTTCCCTGGCAAGCGCAAGGGCCTGAATTCAATCCCCAGTTCTGCCAAAAAGAAAAAGAAAAAAGACGAGCAGCCTGGGAACACAGCAGTAGTCACCCCCTTCATGGACCCAGGGTAAAACTGCACAAGCATCCTGCATCCTCCTGGGCTTTGATGCCTATAACTGTAATGAACATCTGAACCCAGGCAAGACAGCAAATGGCAGGCACGGGAGAGAAGAGCCATCATACCCACCATGTTCAATGCTGGAGGAAAGGCTCTCTCTTCTACTCCGCAGTTTTAGAAAAGCTGACACCCTACTCTAGCCAATCTCTGTAGACATTTACAGGGATGAAATCTCCCCCTGTGGAAGCTACTTCCTGAGATGTACTGAATTAATGTCTCAAGAGGCCAGGGAAGTAGCTCAGCAGGTACAGTGCCTGCCTGGCAAGTACAAGGCCCTGAGTTCCATTCCTGGTACAAAAAATAAGTAAATGGAAATGACACATGGTAGTGATATTAGCTTTCATTAAATATGCTTTTATTAACAAGTTATACCTTCAAAACTACCAAAAAATGGAATAAGCAAAGAAACTTGTCCACCTTGTTTTTTTAGACCTTTGGCTTTGGGGATGCAAATAGATACAAGAACCTAAACTAACACACTCCTAGGAATCTTAGTTTTCTTTGCTTTAAAAAAAAAATTCCATTGAGTATTTTGTGGATCCCAAAATTCAGTGAGATTAAAAGCTCCAGAAATGATGCAAATACAGTCATCCCCATAACATTTTTGGAATTTTCCCAGAAAAAAAATCATACCCGAAGACCTAGGGATAAGGAAGAACATTACAGAGATTCAAACATGAATTCTGAAGTAGAAACCAGATGTAGAAGTGTCGTTGTGATAATATCTTGTTATTCCCTGGAGGTTCCAGTATATTCCCTGGAGGTTCCAGTATATACCAAAAGTTGGCTTTTTTCTGGGTATCCAAGGACTGTCCAAAGAGAAAGTCTCTCACTTTTAGAAAAATAACACATGGGATAACTCTGTGGAAATGAAGATGGGCAGGAACCACATTCCTGGACCCTAAGCCTCCTCCCAAGGTTACCCGGATGGCCCATTCAACATCAGAACAATAGGAGAGGACATGCAAGTCAGACCACACTCAATGCTGGCCGTGCAAGGCTGCTCTGCTGAGCCTGGCAGCACCAGGGTAGAGTTGCTTTTTATCTGGAAGTTACGAAGATGTTTCAAGCCTGATGTTTATGGAAATGAAATACCTTTTCTTCGCCTCTATGACAAGTGACAGCCTAAAATCAAAACACAGCACACTGCAACTCTCAAACATCTTAAGTTTGTCTTTTAGTCTGCCTTTTATCTAGATCTATTATCTATTCACTATGAGCCGGGGGCTGGAGTTGGGGCTTAGGACCTGCAATCAAGCCCTGTTGTGAAAGGTCACTGAGATTTTTTTTCTTCCTATGACTTAAGAAATACTACAGCGTTTATCTTTTGCTTATTATGAGCCAAACCTATACTTAATAGGCATTAGCTATTATATACTCTTTAAGTCTTAGAACTTATACAATAATTCTAATGTTTACAATTCTGTGTAGGGGGCTGGGGTTGGGTAGTACAGCACTAGCCTAGCATTCGATCCCCAGTACTGCAAGAAAAAGAAAAAATCTGTGTCATTTTACCCACCTAAATACACATGCGCACTCACACACCCCTCAGAACGTATGTCCCAATTTTGGTTGGAAAATACAGTCTCTGTGACCATGAGCAAAGGGAGCTGGCACTTAGGGCAGCACATTGTAAATAAAGCTTTCCAAGGTGTCTGTGTTTCATTTCAGCCTCCCAATAGCACAGTTAGGTAGGAATCCTTATCTCCATTCCACAGACAAGATCCAAGCTGAAGATCACAGGCTTAAACAACCAGCTCAAGTCATTAGCTTTTCGAAAAGATGGCATGGCTGGGCTTGGAGTACAGAATGGTCTTACCTAACTCCCTGCTTCAACTAAAGAAGAGAAGAAGAAATTGCATTTAGGTAATATTGCCCATTCAACAATAACCTCACAACTCAGGAAATTCCAAGAGATAAGTTCAAGCCTGAAATAAGGAATATTTGGAATATTTTGTTGCTTCGCTTCCATCCCTACTCCTCACAGGATTTCACTGAAGCTCCTAGGGGTCACTCAGCAGCCACCTAAACCACAGTGCGTATTTTCTTAAGTGTGTGGAGAGCACACACTGAGGGGTAAAAGCACTCAGCCACAGGAAAAGGACTAGATGTCGTGTGAGAGAATTTCTCTAGGAGAGAAGCATTAGAATCACCCCTAGAGATGTGTATTTATTCCAGTATACAATTGGTAGGACCACCACAGCATCTATAGGCTGCTTGGGTATATGATTTTTTTTTTTTTTTTTGCGAAACTGGGGATTGAACTCAGGCCCTTGCACTTGCCAGGCAGGCACTTATTCTCTTGAGCCATCTTCCTAGCCCTGCTTATGTATATGATAACTTCACTTTGTACAGAAATCTCCTCTCAGGTTCTGTTGAGTATAAACATATTACTTTTTATCCCTAATGCTTTCTTTAACAGTAAGAACCCATTTCTCTCCCTCAACTCCTTTCCATTTATCCAAGAACAACACATCTAAACATAGAGGTGAGATAAATAGGAGCCACAAGGAGAAAAGGACCCTGTTAATGTTCAGCTGGTGCCGAGGACAGGCAGATCTCTGTACCAACGTGCTAAGTCCGCTTCACTCCAAGCCAGGCCTCTCCAACAGCTTACAGACATGCACAGTCCCAGACGGGCAGAGACGAAGCCACTGAGGCTTTATGTGGCCAGTGTCGCACAAAGACTCAGAGGGGGTCCTTGAGATTTCTTACTTCGGCAGGAAAAGTATAAGAAGAGTGAAGGCTTATTTGCTTTATGAACTTTCCATGGCCGTGACAAAGTGAGGGATAACCAACTTCGTGTGAGAAAAAGTTTATTTTGGCTCCCAATGTTGGAGTTTCTTTTCCATGATCAATCCGTCCTGTTGCTTTGGGACTGTGGCATTGCGGGAGGCCTGCAAGGTGGAGTAATACTGCTCATTCCATGGTGGCAAGGAAATGGAAGAGAAAAAAAAGAACAGGGCTGCTACGCCACCATCACCTTTAAGGACACCTCCCCCAACAACCTAAAGACCGATTAGTCCAACCTCTTCAAGGTTCCACCACCTCCACGGAGGGCCCACTCTGGGGACCGAGCCTTTGAGGAATCCAAACCACAGCACTAGCGGAATCACGAAAGGAAAGACCAGCAATACAGACCTGTGCCTTAGAAGAAGGGCTTTCCTTGTGTCCCCCTAACACTAACAGGACTTCAGATACAGAAGTTGCTCTAAAAAAAAATTTCTGCCCTGGGAGAAAGCTCAGGAAGATTCCTTTCTAATGCCAAGATTCTGCTTCTACACAATGTCATACCCCCTGGTAAGTCAAGGCTTATTAACTGCAGTGTGTTTGGAGCCGTATAAATACAATATGAACACCATGAGTCGCTTCTCTTTCAGTTAATCCCCATGGTTCTCTGGCTGGATGCTAGGGTTCTGCTGAATATAATCTGAAAAAGCACCACCTTGTAAAACTAGGAGTAACAAAGCAGAAAGTCAGATAGACTTTTCTTTTTATTGTTAGGATTTCAAAACATTTAAATTAAGATCCTTTCCATTCCTGAGATGCCATGAAATTCTTCTGTGAATTCCTTAGATATTTCAGACATGAATAAGAAGCAGAATCTAAAGCTGGGATTCCTTTTAATGCCAGGCTTGTGGTTTCCAGAGAGTACTATGGGGTAGGCCCAGCTTTAAAGATGCATGAATGGTTAGCTCATTTGGCTGGAACCCAGTGCTGCTGCACATGCAGGCAAGGTTATAAGCTTCAGCCCTGGATGGGAAAATTCAATTCACTTTATTCCACAGCCCCAGACTACACCCCTTAAGCCCTGCCATAATGTAAGTGATGGCTTTTGCTCCAAGCAGAGATCAGACAAGCTCAGCAGCTCCCCAGTCCTAGAAAGACCATGAAAGTGCACAGAGCACTGCTTCAGGAGGGGAAAGGTGGTGTGGCTTTATTTACACAGAATGATCAGGTATCCCTTTGGGAAAAACTAAAGCCTTGGTGTTGGATTTACCTTGACATGCCCCTAAGCTTCTGAACCACCTTGGAAAGAGTCATGAAATCTTTTTTTTTTTCCTATTTGTAGCAGCAGAAAAAAATAGGTACTTAAAATTAGCAGCAGCTTGTATCCTGGGCACAACAAAGTGGCCAAGTTCAGCTCTTTATTAGCTGCTTTCTCCTCCATTAATGCTATTCCCTTTAATGGTTTGGCTATTACAACTAGCCAATCTGCATTGTCCCTGCCCGGGGCTAACAAGTAATGAACTGAGAGGAGCTGCTATTTACTCCTATCAAGGGTGCCATTAGAGAGGCTTCTCAATTTCTCCCTACAAATGAGCCAGACCTTGCCCGAACCTACCCGTCACATGACTGCTCCTGCACATCACTCGCTGGAGCCTAGGGTGAGAGACGCCCCAAGGGACTGAGAACTGGGCAGAGAAAAGGCTGAACGTCAGGTACCTGCAGACAACAGCGATCCCAGGGGTTCAGCCTGCACAGGAACTAGGAATTTCTCTACTCCCAAGCTTGCTTGCTTTCCCTGGCCATGAGGATCCTAGACTCCCCTTACCACCTCTTCCAGTAGCTTTCCTCTTTCTACGGCAGCATCACTCAAAGTTCGGCTCTTTTTCATTTCTTTAACAGAAATATCCTACAAGTCTTGCAAAAGAGAAGCTATGGTTCAGACCTACAACCCTGAGGAGCTGGTAGGCGGGGGAAGGTGGGGAAAGGCGACGCAGATTTTCTTTAAAATTAAAAAGATGTCTTGCCTTTTGATTTATCTTTATAAAATGTCTGTAGCTTAAGTGGGCCACCCAGGTCTTAACAAGAAACTTTAGCTTTTAAAGAGCAGAGAACAGAGCTAGAGGAGAAGTCTTATGTTCTCATTCAAATGTGGATAATTAGAAGCATACAGAAAGATGCTCTGGATTTTGTACTGCAGTACTGCTGGCTGAGCCACCGGGCAGTTCCAGTGAAACCCTAGAGAGCCCTGACTGAACCTGTAATCATACCTGCTCAGCAGAGAGGAGGGGGGCTGGGTTATAGCTATTTCCACTGTCAAACTGAAGGAATTCCCCAGCCCTACATAGATTAGATAATCCCTGTATTACTTTAGCCTGAAAAGCTAATATAACTAGGAAAAGCCCTGTGAACTATACCTAAAGGAACAAGCATAAATTAAATCTGGGAAAGATATATCCTCTGGAAAATGCTCACCATGAAAATAATAATCAAACCAAGCAATATCCTACTTTAAAAAACTGTGTAAAAGAAACGAGTTGGTATCTCAGAGTTGCTGCCAGAGAAATGGGAGCACAGACCCAACTTTTACTGTCACATCATGGTATTTCAAAAATAAATTAGATCAGTTCTTCAGTATGTTCATTCTCTTCTACAGTATTTTTAACTGTTAAGTCAAAAGAGCTCTACAAAGGCAAGGCATAATTATAATTAAGAGAAGTTCCACAGAAAGCATTACTTTTATTACTGATTATTGTTATTATTTTTGTGTTTGGGGGACAGGGTCTCACTCTGCAGTTCAGACTAGCCTTGAGCTCACTTTTTTTTTTGGTGCTTTAAACAATTTATTTAACTGAAATGGACTTCTATTTGTTTCTGAAGTGACTTCCTTTAATTTGATACATCTTTTCCCCAGGATGATTTACAGGATATTCAAGCCAATATAAATATCTTATAAATATTTGATTACTTGGGTATACACCTGCACAATACCTCAGCAATCTTTGAGCAAGAAAAACACTGGAGAGTATGGACTACACACAATTACTAGGTACGGTGAACATCTGCTGCAAATATTTCTGAGGTAAGAAGGCACCACATACTATTCAACTAAGAAATCCACCCTTAGAATACAGGATGATTTTATTTTTACATAGGACCTAGAACACTTAAGCTGCCAATTAGGTGCTGAATGGCAGAGCAGCACCCCCAGTTTATGCCATGAATTCATAGGGAATAGGTTCCAACAACTCAGGTTCTTTTCCATTGGTCCTTACAAAGTGTGCTTCTCTGGGAGGGGCAGGCTGGCGCTTCAGTTGAACCCAGGTACCTTTCTCTTTGGCTTCCTTCTTTTTCTGATCATTC
>PVKA01000061.1:207436-294087 GCA_004027165.1 Ctenomys sociabilis
TAATCCTCTTGGCAAATATCTTGCCCTTAACTTGCTTGTTTACAACAATGCCAACAGCATGCTGGGTAATGTTGTAGACTCTTCCAGTTTTGCCATGGTAACATTTGTGAGGCATTCCTTTTTGCACAGTACCCATTCCCTTGATGTCTACAATATCACCCTTTTTGTAGATTCGCATGTAAGTGGCCAAAGGAACAACTCCATGTTTGCTAAAAGGCCTGGAAAACATATACCGGGTTCCCCTCCTCTTGCCCTTTGTGTTAGTCATTTTGGCAAATTACTGGAAGATGGCGGTTCCGGCCGAAAGGAAAGACCTTGAGCTCACTTTGTAGGCCAGGTTGGTTTCAAACTTACAACATTTGAAACCGGTTTCAAATTTACAACGTTTGAAACCAGCCTCAGCCTCCCAAGTGCTGGGATTATAGGCATGTGCCACTGCAAGTGGCCTCACAACACATGACTTTTTTTATTTTTATTTTTTTAAAGAGTACAAAATAAGGGCTGGCCAAATAGCTCAGATACCCCTGCTTCAGACACAGAAGTAGAAAGTTCAATCCTCAGGCCTGCTGTGCCGGCCCCACCTCGCACCCCAGGGCAAGCTGATACAGAGATTGAGACTACATGACCTATAATTTCAGCACTTGGGTGTCTGTAAACAGGAGGATCACTACGAGTCTGATCTACGTGCAGTGAGACCCTATATATCCTGTCCTAAATACAAAAAAAGAAAAAAAAAATTAAAAGAAGAAATTAAGAAGAGAAAAAAAGGACAAACAACTGAAAAAGAGACAAAACAAATTAAGCATTAATTGCTCCTTTCCATAGACCAACAGAAATCCACAGTACAGTTGTCCAAACCTTCCTGCTTACATACATAAATGTATCTCTTTCCCCTACTCCCTCTCATACATAAATGTATCTCTTTCCCCTACTCCCTCTCCTGTCCCTTTCAATTCAGTACATACTTCCTCTTGAATAGGCTTATTCCCTTTTCTGAGTATCTGTTGTACCCTTCAGATTTTATTTTCTCTTTCAGGTTCTCACACTAAGGAGACAATATGATGTTGGCACATGTGGGTATGATTTATTTCACTTAAGCAGTGTGGTTAATAGATATAGCTAGAGAAAGTTTTTTTTTTTTTTTTTTGGTGGAACTGTGTATTAAACTCAGGCCCTGGCGCTTGCCAGGAAGCGCTTATTCTACAGCCATCTCCTCCGCCCCAAAAGCATTACTTTTAAGGCATGTTTTAAGGATTAAATCTGTCTTGTCAAGCATTGGTGATGCATACCTGCAATTCCAGCCCTATGGGATGCTGAGGCAGGAGGATCACAAGTTTGAGCCCAGCCTGGGACCCTGTCTAAAAATGGTGGGGGTAGAGGTTGGGAAATGTAACTCAGTGCAAAGGTCCTGGGTTTAATCCCCAGCACCTCAATAAATAAATAAACCTATCTTGATGCAAAGGATAGAATAATTTAATGATTGAAAATAAGACTGAAGATTAACAGCAACCTCCTTGCATGACTGAATGAGAAATGAAGGCAGAAAATATCCTTCCCCATCTCCGGCCCTACAACCCTGTAAGCAGCATATAAACAACCTCATACACATTATCAGGAATGCTAGACGCCTGTGTTTCCACTTTTAGGGGGAAAAAAAAAAAAATCCAGGCTAGGGAGAAAGCTGGGCAGTCTAAGTGCCTGCCTGGCAAGTGCAAGGACCCAAGTTTGATCCCAGGTATTGCATGCAATGCTGGTCATCAAAACCAGTCCTGGTGGCACACATCAATAATCCCAGCACTGGGGAGACTGAGACAGGAGGAACAATATGAGTGTGAGCTGTATAGAGAGACCCTATATCAAATTAAATAACTGATTCATTAGTTAAAGAAAAAGCCAGAAGTAGTAACTATCTCAGCAAGTCTTAAACTATACTCATCAAAAACATTAATAGTTTTGATTCTTAGACATAAGAGTCCTTATCAGAAAGGTAACCTCCCTTTCCCTGTCTGTTGTCCTGGTCGGGAAGACCCAGCAATTTTGTTTCTTGACAAGTAAATTACCATAGCAGGTTTTGTACAGTAGTACAAAAATGCCATTAGAATTAATTATCATTCTACAACATGAACTGCAGAATGAGAATCAAATATAGGAGAATTATGGGGGTGGCATGATGTTGACCTTGATTAACAGAAATTAAGTGGCCTTGCTGGCCCCGCCCCCAGGGGTGCAAGACAGCAATTCAGACTGGGCGTGGTAGGGCACACCTGTAATCCCAGCACTTGGGAAGCAGTAAACTGGAGAATCACTATGGGTCTGATCTAGTAGTGAGATCTTGAACACTCTGTAGATCCTTTCCCTACAGGGAAAAAAAAAAAGAGAGAGAAAGAAATTAAGTGGCTTGAAATAATAGAGAAGGGGCAAGGGAGATAGCTCAGCAGCATAAATGCTTGTTTGGCAAGCACAAGGTCCCAAGTTTAATTCCCAGTAGCACAAAAAAAAGTCAACTCTCATGCTATATTTTTACAGCCTTGTTGTTACTCTTACCTAAGAGTCCATGCCTTCATTAAAACTTAGTGCTCAGGGGCCGGGGAGACGGCTCAATGGAATAAGTGCTTCCCTGGCAAGTGCAAGGGCCTGAGTTCAATCCCCGGTTCCACAAAAAAGAAAAAAAAAACTTAGTGCTCAGTGGCATATGAGAACTATGCCTGAATTCCCACATGCTTCAAGGACTCAGGGTCAGTAAAAAGAGTTTAGGAAATACACATTAAATCAGGGTCTCCAAATCATAGCTACAAGTCAGAATTTTCCAGAGAAACACAAAAAATTCTAGCACTCAAGTAAATCAGAGTACATGGGGATGGAGTCACGCATTAGTAAACTTTCTCAATCACTATAATATACAGAGCTGAGGTTGAGAAATCACTGCCTTAAGCTGAGATATAAACTAAATCAAGACATATAGTAAACAGATTTTAGGCAATCTGCTAATTGTCCTACTCTCCTGAGTAAACCTCTACCATCTTCCTACCTCTAACCATAGTATAGAGATTACCAAGGTAATGAAGAGTTTGTAAGTGACATCCTGACCTACCATCACTCACCCCCTATGCCACTGAGGTCCTCTGGAGCTCTCCAGGGCCGCCCCAGCAAGGCTGCGAACACTCCCTTTCAGGCGCTCCACTCAGAGCTTTCCCTGGGTGCCAGCTCTACTAGAGGTGTGTGGCTGGGGCAAGGATACTTTAACAGAGCAAGAGCAAGAGGACAAGAAAATCCACACCCCACACATTGCCTTTCTTCTCACCCCTAGAGGCAGCATATCTGTGTCTGTGCCTCTGTGGGCTCAGGCCTCACATGCCCTTTTCCTGCTCCAGAATGACCCCACAGCGAGTAGCCTGAAGACTGGGAAGCTACTGCTACCTAGTTGAGGGGAATAAGCCCCTTGGTAGCCTCAGGGCTACAACAAAAGCAGCCCCTACACCATTTGACAATGACTCTAGGATACATTTTTCCCTGGAAGTAACCTGCTAAGACTCAGGGGTAGGTCTCCGAGCTTTGCATACTATACTACCAAGTGGTTCAAAGAGATGCCTTTATCTCCAAGCAGCCAACTTCACCATAAAATCTTGGAACCCTATGCTGCTACTAGAAAGTGTGGACCTGCTAGGGCTCTTAACCATGGTGAAAACCCAGCTGTGATATGTCTTCATACCCTTCTAACATTCCAGGAGTCACCAGAACTAGCACAAAACTGACTTGACAGATGGAGAAATTGAGGTTGAAGGGTTAACAAAATCCCCGAATAAGCCTTATAACTAACTCTAGATGAAGCCAACGTGCCCAACTCCAGTGCTGCCTCTTTCTCCACAGCACAACTTTCACCCAGGCCATGTGTAAGATCTGTAGTCCTCCTGGTGAAACGCTATATACCAGGTAAGCATAGATTACTCAAGAACTTAGATGGGCTGGGGTTGGTGGCATACACCTGTAATCCCAACTCCTCAGGAGGCTCAGGCAAGGGGATACCAAGTTCTATTCTAGCCTGGGCAACTAGTGAGGCTTTGTCTCAAAATAAAAAAAGATGGGGATATAGCTCAGTTGTTCCTGGATTCAAGCTGGGGGTTGTGGGGGATTGGCTGACTTAGTAACCCGTTTTTTAATGAAAACAGGTTTTTATCAAGATAAAAAGCCACCAGAAATTATAAGTGCTTCCTATAAACAAAACCTTCAACAGTTTCTGCGCATCTTAGCGCTATTAATATTTTACCCCTATTTCTTTTTTATGTATTTCCAATAGGGTCTCACTACAGTTTGGACTTGTGGTGATTCTCCTGTTTTCAGCCACCACAACGGTGGTGATTACAAGTGTGCACCATCACACCTGGGCTCTGCGGCCAGCTCAGCACGCCTGGGGGCGGGGCCAGCGTGGCATATGGTGCCAGGCCCCTGCACTTGCCTAAGCAGGTGCTTAATTTGCTGCGCTATCTTGCCGGGCCTACCTCCTATTTCCTGAGGCAACATGAAGCTCTCACACTGAGAGGACGGTGGCATAAGCACAACTTAGACATCTGAAACTCTCACTCAGGTACTGAAATTACTAGAATGGGTTCTAATTCTCTTTGCACCTGAACAAAGCAATCTGCAAGGCAATGCATAAGTCCAGCCTCAGCAGGAGCTGTCCCAACAGTTCTGACATGTAGCTCTCACCACTAGAATCAACTGAGGGGAAGATCACAGAAGTTTAGCAAAAATGTTGAGGGAGGGACTAAGAAACTTCACTTGGAGCCAGTAGGGTTGAGAGGACTAACGTTTCCAATGCAATGGAATTCCCCTCTGGTTGGGTTACTTTATAGTCCTTACCACCAGCAAATAAAATCTGCGCTGACACTCACTGAGATTTCTGCCTGAAGAAAAGGTGAAAGGATCAAACAGACATACATGACAAAGCACTGTTGTGGTTCTTTGTTCCTGGGAGAATCAGTGGTTAATGCATGAGTAAAAACAAACTTGAAAATCACTCTGCTTAACACAGGCCAAGATGTGTTCTCAGTTAACCTGCTCTTACTAAAACCTATTTTCCAACCCTTAACCGTCATAAATGCATCCACATAACACATCATGTTAGTAGAACAGGAAAAACGACTCCCAAGTTTTTTGTAGTTTATCAGTGTTCCCTAGAAAGCCCTACAAGGTGTAATCAGAAATACAGTGAACTCTGCTGCCGAGTGGCACCCAACAGAAACCAGGCTCATAAGAACATTACAGCCCGTTCTCATCTCCACATTCACTGGCCTTGGCCTTGGGTGACTTCTGGCTCTTCCCCAGAGTCAAAATGATTGTGAAGAGTAAATGTTTTAAGTTGATTCAGAACACCAAGGAAGCCAGGACAGCACAATTAAGACATTCAGGAGAGGATTTCCAGAGCTACTGGGGGTGGTGGCCAAAAGGATGGAGTACATTGTATTCAAATCAAGTATTCTGAAGAACAGCAATGGCAGCGTGTCTTTTCCTGTACTAATTTCTTATAATTTAAAATTCATCATATATTCTGATCATATCTCACTTCTAGATACTAAATTTTCACTGGAAATATTTGATCTGTACTTGGTTTTCATAAACTTCACAACTGAAAGGCCGGCGAGATAGCTCAGTGGACTAAGTGCCTGCTTAGGCAAGTGCAGGGACCAGGATTCGATCCCTGGCACCACATGTTACACTAGCCCTGCCCCACTCACACCCCCCGGGTTCAATGAGCTGGTGACCAATTCCGGGTGTGGTGGCACACACCTGTAATCCCAGTGTTGGGAAGGCTGAGACAGGAGGATCACTATGAGTCCAAAATGCACAGTGAAACCCAATACCAAATACATAAAACCATTTCCATTGCTCATGGTCCCCACATTGTACATGGCAGGTGCTGTCTCCATGCTTCTGGAAGCATCAGAGACTGGAGACAGGACAATGACTTTACATGAGCCACGTTCTAAGTCCATATCCACACAGGAAGTCACTTACAGAGAAGAATAAAGGATAGGAGTACCACACAGCTATGGCTCCATTAAGTCATGTCTGTCTATTCGTCTTGCAACTACTTAACTAATTTCCCAAAGAGCTGAAAAACAAGTACACTCAAGGCTCCACTACTAGAAGGTTCACCTCTCCTCTCTAACACAAATGATCACTATGCACTGCAACCCTTCTTACCGGATTGTTCTTGAACTTTGCCATGATATGCTTCAGAAGATACCTTAGATATACAACCCAGCAACTCCTAAAGCTCTGAGTATCATGTTTGATACTATTTTATCAACCAGCTAGAATTTGATCCTCAAAATAGAGGTTTAAACTTTTGTGAAAGATAATCTGTACTCCCTCAGTGAAAAAGGTGTGTATTTAATTAGGAAGTTGAAAATATGGTGGGGGGCATGTTTTATTATTGATAATTCTAAGGCACCTTGCCTTAATTCTTTCACAATTCTAGTCATCCTTATCTGCTTTCCTTCCTCTATTCCTAAGGCTGAGAAATAACAAAAGTCTGTGCCTGAACAAACACACTCATTACTTCCTCCACACTGATTCTTCCCACTGAAATGACGAAAGAGTGATGGGGGAGGTGCAGAAAAGAGTCTCAGTTTCCTGGGCTTATGAAATAGCAGTGACAACTGTGTTGACAGACTACGAGCGTCTGAGTAAATCCAATGACTTAAAATGTTGAAAAAGACCACCAATCACGGCATATCATTCTTACACAACACTTTCCATTTTCTTTCAGACCAAGGATCCAAGAAAAATGCTGGTTCCCTTGTCAATTTCTTCAGTCAAGTGCTTAGGAAAAATTAATATGCATTGTCTCGTGACATGGAAACACTTTTATGTACATTAGATCCCTGGAGATAGAAGAACCAATGTTTTTTTTTTTTTTCTCACTTTAGCTTTGAAAAAAAAAACATTGATCAGTGTTGAGTGTCAGAGACCGTAATCTCAAGTGTGTCATATTTAGATTACAATGCAAGTGCTAAGAGAAAGTAATTCTCTGTTTATGACTCTGAATATCCTACAATTAAACAAAACTTCCACTTGTTTTCAACCAATGTTAGTAAACATGTTCTAATTTAATACAGGTATTCAAAGAACTTCTTACAGTTTCTTTTCTTTTTTTTTTCTCTTAATAGTTTCGTACAGGGCTTGAACTTCATTTGATCCCAGTGCAGGAAGGTCCCTCCCGGAGCACCTCTGGACACAGCCTCAGGGATCCCACTTGGGGCTCCCTATCCTGCCTCTGGATCATCCCAGCCAGGCCTCCCTAGCCCCTGTTTGCCTGGCCTTGCCAGGCTGTGCCTTAAACTTGGATCTAGATCTCACTTCACAATTCCTTGTTTATGGGCTAGTGCCTCAGTGGACTGTGAACTTTGATTTTCTCGTGTCTGCACACAACAGTAGCCAACCTTGTCTTCACCTGACTCTCAGGCACTCAAATCACACAGAAGCGTCAGGCTCTCTCCCATGTACCCAGGAGGGGAGGTTATCACGAGAAGAAAATTCCCGTGACGGGGTGGGGGGATGGGGCTTGCTTTCTTGCTCTCACCTGTTGTACCCAGAGCAGGCTTGTAGCAGACACCACAATCAGGTATTTATGGGAAGATAAGCTTCATTAGACAATTTCACTCAAAATACTTTCTAAGGCTAACACAAATACATCTTTTGGCCTGTGTTTTCTCATCTAGGGCCACAGAGTCACTGATTAACATTTTCAGTCCAACTGTCTACATAAAAAGTCTTGCTATAAACCACCAGCTGTGCCTTACCACTTACCTCCCCCTTCCAGGAGAAGGCATTGTTTGTTCTATTGTATGGTTATCTGACTGGTTCTTAAGCCTTGTTCTGTTCTGTTCCAAGATTCTAGAATACTCTACCTACTAGGATCCTATCCCATCAAGTCTATTATCTCTCAAGACAGATACTACATTCTATGTTCATTCTTGTTCTAATACCACCATCTCTTGAAAATAACTTTGAATTACCTCTTCTACAAGTTTCAAGGCAAATTATTAATACTATTTTATTAAAATTATTTTTACCTGACCAAAAATACCATCAAATTTTCCCTGTCTCACTGGATGCCAAATCAGATCTGTCATGTCCAAAATTTCAGTCTCACTTAAAGGATCAAAATTGTCTTCTATCATAATCTCCTATTTAATGTTTGTTTCCTAGCTAGACTAAAAACGTGGGTGTGCACAATATGATTGTGTTATTCACCACACTCCCTGAGCTCTGCAGAAAATTGATACTTGTTTGGCAAATGGACAAGCCAACGATCTCACAAACTTTACAAAATATTCCTCTTTGATTCAACTGTGTTGCATGACACTTCTAGTAGCTGAGAATGTAGAAATAAGAAGAAAAATATCTTCCTTAAGGAAATTTTGGTTTTTTAAAAAAAAGGAAGAAAAAGAAGCTATCATGGACTGGGGATTTAGCTCAGTGGCATAAGCACCTGCCTGGCAAGCATAAGGTCTGGAGTTCAATCTCTGGTACTGCAAAAAAAAAAAAAAAAGAAGCTATCATTCATTGTCAACTTTTATGTACCTGACATATATATTTTCATTTAAACTTTAAAGCAATCAAAGGAGTTTTCCATTTTAAAGGCTAAAAGCTTGGAATTGAGCAATCTTACATATCTTGCACAATGTTAATAAGGTCAGAACTCAGAGCCTACTAATAAATCTAGGTCCTTTCTTTGATTACAGCAAGCACTGGCTGTACAATTCAACTAAATGGTCTTTCAAGGTGAATGACTTGTGAAACACGGATGGAGATGATATATGGGTATTTGCCTGTTTCTTAGCCTAACCTTGTACTATTCCAGAAATCATCCTAGGTGGCAAACTCTGATTTTGCCACAGTGTTCCAAGGATGAACTCCTATAGCCCTAGCTTGTATGGGCATCCAGAGCCAAGGGTCAGCCCTGCCCTGTTGATGCTAGGGTGAAGGCACTTTTATAGAGTGGTGACTGACAAAGAACTAGTGGGTGGGCTAAGCACCAGATAAACCCTGGTACTATATATGTGGGAACAGGAATAGGCTTAGAATTAAGCAGATACCAGCATCACTAAATGGGGCAAATATCTCACCTGTAGGGCACATGCCATATTCCATAAATTATCAGAGTCATTCTGCTCACTCTTAAGCAGAAGATAAAGAATGGACCCCTTCAAATTTCATTTCACTGCTCAGAAGCTCCCAGGTGTATTCTGAATCTTGGCTCTGGCATCTGCTGCATGACTCTGATGTGGTCACTTCTGGAACGGCCCAGTGGCTCCCCTATGCTGGGTTTAGCATATCACACAAGTGCACAGTGGACCATGTGATAAGATACACAATGGTTGTGTAGAACTGTATCTGTTACTAAATTTAAGATACTTTCAAGTCCCTCTGCAAATCACCTCTTTTGAAGCAGGGGGAAAAAATAGAACAAAAACAAGGAGATCGAAATCAAAGAGCCTGATTCCTATAAAGGTTACACAACGGGAGAAGTGGCTGCTGCCAGGCCTGCATGTCCTGGCATAATTAGAGAATCCATCTGTCTGGATCAGGTACATATGTAAGGAGAAACACCGTGAGATAATTCCTGTAATGCCACTCTCTGCGCTCTGTCCAAAGCGAAAAGATACATTTGCTTCTTTTGTCGGAGGCTACAGATAAAAACATCAAGTGGAGGTTTTGCTGCTGTCTGCTATGACATTCCATACCGCTGGCCGCCTGCCAGTGTCAGCTTCACGTGCGTTTACAGATCAACTCTTCAGTACCGCTGAGGATGTAGATGTGCGTGCATCAGGGGAGATACCTGCATCCTCTTATGACAAAGATATTTCATTTTCTTACTAGTTCTTGGCTGAAACCATCTCTGCCAGTTAATGCCATAATCCTACAGAGGAAGTGTAGCCTTGTACAAGTTGTCAGGGGGAGGGCTGGTAAGTTACTCATCAGCGCCCACTCTCTAGGCACCTCCTCCCCTGCACTATAACTTACACCCTTTCTGCAACCACTGACGTTAGAAAGGGGGAGAAAATGGAAACAAGCATTATGTCAAGGAGCAAAAGAAGAGATGAGGGAAAAGAAAAGAGGTGAATACAATACACCATGTACTATTTACAGTGCCCAACACTTAAAATACTATACTTTTCTGTTACAAAGGGAGAAACCAAGTCTCAGTGAGGTTTAAGAGCTTGCTTTCCAGTGTCAGTCAAGTGGCACCAGAATTGGAAGCAAAGTATGTCAGACTCCAAAGCCATCGTCACCTTGCTATGTTTTCTCTCTATAATCTTCCATTCATTTATTTTTTGGCAGAACCAGGGATTGAACTCAAGCCCTTGTGCTTACCAGGAAAGTGCTTATTCCACTGAGCCATCTCCCCAGCCCCAAATTTTCTCTTTAAAATGAGAAGTAAAGATCTTCAGTCAGATGATAAGTGATATCCTGAGCTTGGGAAAATGGTAAAAAATATATAAAATATTTCCGAAAGTCCCAGCATTTTGCACGTGATTACAAAGCTGGAATTGGGGGAATTCACACTGCAGAAAGCATCTTCTGGCATCCAGGGTCATCCCTGAGGCCCAGGGACAGGGTGTCTGGACATCAGCAGTGCCCCGGATCCTCTACAGGCAGAGGCGAGTCTGTGTCAGGCACAGCCAGACTGGAGCACCACTGTAGCCCCCGGACCAGCAAAGCAGCACATAAATATCACAGCACAGGGTGAAGAACAAGGTAGGGTAGAGTATGAGGGATGCCCATACCCTTCCTATGTTAAAGGATTTACATAGGAAAGAAACTGTCTTCCTCCTATGCACAGCTCGTCCAAGTGAGACAGATCCTATCTTAACCATTTTCCTCAAGGCTGGGACATCTGATGCCACCACTTGGAGGAGGGAAAGGCTTCTTTGGACTCACAGTTCTTACAGATTTCAGTCCATTGCCAGCTGACTCCAAGGGCAGAAAGAGCATGGCAGAAGGAAGTTGCTCAAGCCAATGGTGGCTGGGAAGCAGTGCGAGAAGAGGAGGAGCCAGGGGTGGGGATTCAGCCTTCTGGGACATATTCCCTCAGCACCCCACCTTCTCTAATCAAGCCCTATCTCCCAAGAGCACATGAGTACATGCTGCTATGATCTTATCAATGGATCAATCCACTGGGGAGTATGGCCCATGACCCCACCACCTTACAAAAAAGTCATGCTACTGAGTGCATGAGAGTTTTGCGTGGCATTCTAGAGCTAAAGCATAACAGAATCTGTTTGCTTTTGACCCTTTCTGCTGTCAGTTTCCTGCTTCTTTCCACATAGTGAGTTTGGGCAGGAAGGGCCCTGAGAAAACAAGATCAGCATCCTCATTTTTTAGATGAAAAGTCCAAGACTAACAGAAGTTATGTGAAATCACACTTCTTGTTTCAGAAACCAGGTAGTTATCAGTTCTTGTTTTCGTTTTTCACTATGCACTGCATTAAAGACAGAGAGGGCGGACAAAAAATAAGAAAGCAGAAATTTTACTTCATGAGATCTACGCTTATCTCCAATTCTCTCCATCCTATGACTGTATGCTTTGAGTCGTCTTCTACCAGGAGCATGAAGTATTTGTACGGAGCCATTCCCATACTGCAGTCTAGGTTGGTTCTAGGCCAGCTGCCAGGTTAAGGAAAGGCTTGGTGGATGGAACGCTTTCTGTTTCCGAAGAGTTGCATGAAGGGTCTCTTTGTCAGTGACTGGCCCTCTTGGTTTGCCTGAGGTTCTGGGACATGGGATTGTTGGTGATAAAACCATAAAAGTCGCAGGGAATGTGAGACGATCAATTACCCCACTGAATCTTCTAGGGTTCAAATGAGCTAATGAACCCAAACAGATAAAATGCATTGAGCAGCAAGTTTTAGCTGGTACAACACCAGCAAATGGTAGTTAACATCTCCATTTTTTTTTTTTTTTCCCTCAGAAAAAGAAGCAGGATGCAAGACTAATGACCATAAAGGGCTTGGAGCCCTTGGGGAGAAAGGTATTCTCAAAGTAGGAAGTGTTAGGTCCATAAAAGAAACAATATGAGAATGCAGTGGGGCTTTTTCATACCTCACCAGAATGACTAAGCTGCTGAACACTTCCTGCTTGGCCCCATGTTTTTATAAAATTCCCTTTTCCTTATAGGCCAAGAGAACAAAAAGAAAACTTTTTTTTCCTCTCTCTTTTCTCTTTTCTTAGTAACAGTGGGAAATTTCAGAACCTCCAAAGACTTCTAATAGTTTAACAGGCTCTTGCTTTTCCATAGAAGTATTACAGAGAAACAAACCACACTCAATTTTTTTTTCCATAAGCATCCCAAATTCTTGCTTCATAGAATTTCAGGTAAGTTGAAAACCACCTGATTAGAAAAGATAAACACATGCACTTACAGAGCACCAGAGTACTCAACCATCTAGGTATGTTTTCAACAAAACAATTCTTCTATTAAACCCTTTGCTACGTGACGACAACAGAAGGTGAGACAGAAAGATACAGTGAATGTTTATGTTTTCAAAATAATTTTATGATAGTAAAAAACATGTGGCCATTATCCCCACCGGAACAGCCTCCACTTGGAGCACACCCGTCCCCTTGTCATTTTGGGAGCAGTCCTGGATGTGTTCTTTTGTGAGTGTCTTTAGTTGCACTGTCCCACTACCTCAATGTCCTGAATCCATTTGAAATGTTTACTTTTGTGGTTATTTGACTTTAGGGAAAAGTCACAAGTCATGCAGCAACAGATAAGGACAACAGTAATATTTTCACAAGCCTGCCTACTGCTGGCTAACATGTAAGACCAACTTTCACCATGTTTTTGTCACACTTGCTAAACACATGAATGAGAATTTTTAAAAATGCTTCAGAAAGTGGCAAGGATGATGATAAGTACATTCAAATCAAGGAGGAGCATTCTGAAAGAAACGACTGGTAGTGCGTCTTTCACTATAACACATTTCAAAAATTTTAAACATTAAAAATGAAATATTTCAATTATCTCCTGTACAATACTGAGTAATAAGATATTTTTATTTGATTTATTCCCATATCATAACGATCAACAGCTGCCTGTGGGATTTAGGCATGACTGTTCCTGCAGTACAGAATAAGACCTGCACCTAAGGGAGAAGGCTACACTGAATATCACTTCTCATTCAGCGGTGCCACAAAAGGGCAGCTTCACTTTCATCTTTTCTGGGTCACCAAAGACACCAGAGGATGCGTAGGCGAGGCCCAAGATGTAGTGGAGGGGAAACGAGGCAAGAAGATAGATCCACATGTGGACCCTCTCCCACCAGCCCTGATGTCCTGTGGCACAATGGTAAGACTGTGATGTAACTGACTAGGGAAGGGAAACCAGCAGCTCCCTGAAGGGCCACAGGGAAAGCTTTTTTCCTTTTACTTCTACTCTGAACAATTGATTGCTAAAAAAGAAAGAAATCAAATCCAGCTCACAAATCACAAATCCACCACTCTACAGAAGCGAAAGTTGCTGCCACCATTATCTGTATCTGAGGAGGACGTCTAAAGTCCTAAGATGAGAATATCATAGGTTAGCAGGTTAGGGACAAGTGTCAGGGGACCACCCAGCAAAAGGGCCACCTCACCAAAGAGTCTAGTCATTAAACTTGGCTCGCCACTGGCTACAATGAACAGAGCTCTCTGGGGCCTTGGTAACCTGCACTTTGTACACATTACAATTGGCTCCTTTGAGCTTGGCAATCCCAGACCACAGCCTTATTGGATTTCCTCTGTTTATACAACACTTGTTAAGCAGGTTCTGCTGCTTTCGGACCACTTTTCTTTCTGGACACCTGTAAAATGTCAAAATACAAAGAAACAAGAAGGGGATAAGGTTTTCCTACCACGACCCCAAAGTTCTACAAAGGCACGCATGGAGGGCCACTGCTATTCTTTTTAAGCGATGGCACATGTCTTTAAGGACTGGTTGCAAGGGAAGAATTGTCCAAAGTAAGACTAAAGTCAAATGCACTTTGTCTTCTACCATCATCACTGGCCTCCTTCCAGAGTTGGCAAAATGCACCTCTTGGAGCCAGCAGCAAGTTCTGGGGCTGCGTGAAAAATTTTCACTTGCACCAAAAAATTCACAGTAGAGTATCATGAACTTCTCTATTTTGTGGATCTAGAAAATGTGGTAGAGAGTAACAAAAACACCTTTGTGAATCAGCAAACATCCTTGGGACAGAACCCAGGACAGATTATCTTCCTACATTAACCCACACATCCAGCACACCACAGGGAAAATGGTTATTCTTTCACTACAAAAGTGATGGCCTTCTACTTTAGGCATGCAAGGTTAAAAATAAAAAAAAATAAAAAAAATTCTTAAAAGACACTATCTTGTGGAGAGAAAAATTGATGACATAGTAACAAGGCCACAGCTTTCTAGTCATCAAGATGGTATCTTAAAAAGGTCAAGAATGTATCGGAGCAAGAGTACAAAGGTCCTTCCCTTTCCCCTAATTTGAGTCGGCCATATTGAGATTCCTCAAAGATTGAAGAGGCACTAATCAAACTGACAGAAATCACATCAAAGAGAACTGGGAAAATAGCCACTCCTATCACATTTCTCTTCCCATTCCTAAGAGTATCAGTGATCCAGGCCGCAACTCACTCAGACCCTGGGAGAGTTAATCTATAACGAACATACAAACAACTATTACCACATAGCAAACCAACACCTCACCTGTTCCAAGATGGCTGCCTGACAGCTCTAGGAACCTTCAGAAAGATTCTTCAGTGACAGGTTCCAAAGCCTTTGAATGGGTCAGTGCTCCCACCCATGGAATATTCCCTGGAGATGAGATAAAATCCAGAAAATACGGGCAAAGTTCAATCTATAGCTGCCCCTTAAAGGCTGTAAGCTGGCACACCTGGCCAACTGGCAGCTGTTTCCTTCTTCAGGAGCTTTTGCCTGCCTAAGCAGGAAAGAGAGATAAGGCCAAAGCTAGTGCATGAGGCCTATGGTGGTTTCTCACATTTGAGCAGAACCCAACAGAAACAGACAGAGCCTTACCCTGTTGCTTCAGTTGAGTAGGTTGCAGAGCCATCAAAAACAAGAGAATATATACATGTATTGTAAACTGTCAGCCTGACATACATCACATAATGCTATTTTGATATTTAATAATGCTAAAAGTTGAACATTGTAAATAAACATTGATGACAATGGAATCACTATGTGATACCCTTGAAGAAGGTAGGGACAGAGAGAGGATCGCTATGCAAAGTAGTCCTATTTTTAAGAAAAAATTCTAGGTGGTTTAAACATATAATGAACAATAACTAAATTAGGAGGGCCGGGAGGTAGCCCAGAGGACTAAGCACCCACTTAGGCAAACACAGGGATCAGCGTTTGATTCCTGGCACAATATGCTATGCCAGCCCCGACCCCTGGGCATGCTGAGCTTGCAACCGAGTCTGGGTGTGGTGATGCACGCCTGTAATCCCAGTGCTGGGGAGGCTGAAAACAGGAGGATCACTAAGAGTCTAAAGCTGCGTAATACGACCCTGTACCAAATACATAAATTAAAAAAAAAAATTTAAAAAGATGACTACATTAAAAAGCTTTCACTTAATGATAAATTCAAGGGTAAAGTAAATGTCTAAAGTTTACCCTGAGCAGACTTTCAGATAACCCCTAGGCCGGCCCTGCTTCTTACAAACACATCTAATCTTATAAGGTATAGACTACTCCCACAGAGATATACCAATGGTAGCTACTGAAGAATCCATCCTTAATTTGGGCTATAGGCTATGTATATATCATGTAAGGTCTCTACTGCCGTGCTCTCTCTATGGAAGGGTTAGATAAACTCCATTGCTAACAGCTTCACATCCATATTAGCTATGCAAGGGCAGGAAGCTCCTCAGAACTAAAAGGCCAGTCCGCTGCACCCTGGCGTTCCCCCTCTGCCACCTGTACTCCACAGTGCAGATGGTCTCCACCCTGCACACAGAAAGGAGCTGGGATGTGTTACGGCCATGAATCAATGCCACACAAGGAATGTGAACGTTATGTGCTGTAAGCATGGGCAAAACTCAAAAAGGAAGGGGATCAGGAGATGAGCAGAGGGGATGGAGGGAGGGAAAGGAACGAAGATGTGTTATGCATGAGCACCAACTTCTCACAAGGGATGCTACCATGACACACTACACACATAAATTGATAAATTAAAAGTTTCAAAAAGGTCACTGTGTGTCCCTTCTCTGGCCTGCTACATGATCAAGTTCAAATCTTGGCACCAACATATGCTAATGTAATTCTGCATAAGTGGAGATGAACTGCCCCTGAAAAACCTCAGTTTCCTCACCTGAGACAATGAGGCCTAGCTTGACATCTGTGTAAACTGAACGAAGCCACACACATGGGCTAGACTTCCTATTGCAGTACTGGGGAGCATCGGGATCATGAGTGGCACCTCTCTGCGTTGCTCTAGCTTAACCACTCATGTGCATAAGTCCTGATCTGGCTGGCACTTGGAATTATTTGCATTTATCTGTAATGTCCCCACCTAGATTGCCAAGTCATGATGTCATTTTAGCTATCACTCTACGGCTTGAGCCATGTACAGAGTAAGAACCCCCAAGACAAGTATGTTCCGGACTGTTGAACAAGTGGATCGTTTCCATGTGTACTAATCATCCGGAAACATTTCCTAAGGAAGCAGCCATGAGTCCTAGATAGAGCTGACCTCTCCCCATCCCTCTTCTCCTAAAGCTTCTTCTAGGAGACACTTCAGTGCCATCTGCAGTGCTCTTAAGACCTCTCATGACCAAGACTGTCCTCTCTCTTCCCTACTTCTTGAGTACATACTATGTGCCAGACAACACAGACACAGATACAGAAATGGGTAAGAAGCAATCCTTGCCTACCCCAAGGAAGTCAGATAGATAAGTAACAACTACTCAAAAACTACATACTTAGATAAGAGTACACACAAAAATCCTGTGAAAAAAAGAAGCCTTAATTTACCTGAAATTATCACTCTGAAAATTTTGAAAGACCCATTACCTGTGTGATAAAGATCCAACATGTTTAACCTTGTTGAAATAACAGGTGAAAGGCAAACCCCATTCCCAAACGTTGCAAAACAGATCAAAACTTCCTAAAGCAAATGTCATTCCAAAGAAAATCGCAAGTTCGCCAAGTCTTTGCTACAGCCTTTTCTCACTTTAAGCCACACACCATGTAAAACTAAAGAATCTTCTTACAGAGATAATGTGGATTCTGACTGACGCATTCACACATACATCCACAGCTGATCTCTAAGTCCCACAACATTTATCTACCTGTTGAGTGCAAAGAAGTCTTTAAAAAGTAAAATGAGGGGTTGGGGAGATGGCTCAGTGGAATAAGCGTTTCCCTGGCAAGCGCAAGGGCCTGAGTTCAATCCCCAGTTCCGCCAAAAAAAAAAAAAAAAGTAAAGTGAAATCTTGACAGCTCCCTGCTGATTCCTGGCAAGGGAACAGATCCTGGAGAGAAAGACTCCAGGTGAAGCTGAAAGGAAAACGGTAAGAAGGTAGTAATTAGTCCATGACAGAAGAAATACACAGTGCTCTGGCATGGCTACTGTCTATTTCCTAAAGGCTCTTGGCTAGAAGCTTCACACCCAGTGCTGAGCTGGTGAGACCTGGAAGGAAATCAGGCCATGAGAGCGCCACCCTCACAAATGGGCTGGTGCTATCCCATGAGAATGTGCTGTTTCTGCATGAGGCCAGGCCATACCTCACTGCCTTCTGCATGCTGCCAGTTCTCTTTTTGCATTTCTGCCATGCTGTAACATGTCTGGAGGGGCTGCTTACTAGATGACATGTTCCTAGATTTTCCAGCCACCACCAGAATCATGGGTCAAATAAACTTCATTTCTTTAAAGTATTTGGCCTTAGGCATTTTGTTATAGCAACACAAAACAGACTGATAATTAGGGTCACAAAATCCTTAGGATTCCCAAATGAGAAGTTGGACATCCAAAGGATGGGGCACAGATTCTCCGTATATGGATACCAGAGTAGCCCCTATTTAAAACTTTGTGATATATTAAGGACCTACCTCATGCTAATACAAAGTACCTAGTCACCAGAAGTTTTGGAAGCTGTAAGGGTCTCACGCAAGAGCTAGATAACTTTTCCTGTCTGTCTGTCTCTCCTTCTACCCACTATAATACATGAAGGAACTATCATTACTTTTCTGTCACTCCCCCATTAAATTCTTTATTTTTCTTGCCAACTCAACTTTCTACCAATACACAGAGTAGAGACAAAGGCTTCCAGAAGGCCAGGCCCTACTGATCTCTGCTCCCTACACTCACTCCATCCTTGCTGACACCTACCAGAGCAATCAGCACATAGGAGATTGTCACTCCATGTTTATGTCATGTGAAGCCATAGAACAGTGAAGAGAAGCAATGAAGGAATGGACCCTTGACATACCACACAGCTGACAGACTACCCTGCATAGAAACTCTCCTGTGGCCCATTGTTGCAGCCCCAGGCCCCACAACTGGCTCTAAAGAGTAAGATCCATGAACAGGTTTTGCACTCTCCTTCCAAACTCCCAGAACACAGTCTTCTCTAAAATATGCCTGCTAAACCTTGCTATCAGGCCTTGTGCCACTGACCTATGCAAAAGCAACCCCTAGTCAGACCTGTCAGAGGGAAACCCAAGCCATAAGAGTAATCAGAGACACAGGCAGCTGATCTGCTTACAATCTAGAGGCACTCGGAATTTAGCTAGAAGTTTAAACCTACCACAACCAGGCAATATCTATCAACTTCTCTATAGGGCGAGCAAACACACAGCAACCCTTACGTTGGGAGCTGGGGAGGCAGCCAGTGTTGGAGTAGGTAGGAGAAAGCAATGGGCAAACTCAAAAAAAATGTGTCCCTAGGGCCGGCCAAATAGCTGAGCAGATTAAAGTGCCTGCTTAGGCAGAAGCAGAGGCTGGGATTCCATGCCCAGCACACTGGGCCGGCCCCGCCCCTGGGGTGTGTTGAGATGGCAATTGAGACTGGGTCTGGTGCCGTGTGCCTGTAATCCCAGCTCTTGGGAGGCTGAACACAGGCGGATCACTACAAGTCCAATCTACATAGACCCTGTAGACCCTGTACTAAATCCAAAAAACAAAGTGTCCCTCAAAGAGAAACCAGGTTGGGACAAAGCACCAGAAGGGAGCCCTGCTGGACAAATCCAGTCAGATTTGTAAGAGTAATAGTATATATACCATCAACACCCATCAAACTCCCATAGTATGTCTACCATGAAAAATAAGGTGGACAACCCTCAAAATCCTTGTACTCCCAAAGGTCATACTTTATGACATCAACTGTATATATAATTTTAAAAATTTAAGTCTTATTAATTTTGTTATAATATTATTTATGAAGGGCAAGAAGGAAAGGGAAGGCAGAAAAGAAAGATAAACTGAGGAAGGATAAGGCAGACAGGCAGGAAGAGAGGGTTAGGGGAACTTCACCATGCAGTTAACTCCATCAAGTGCTGAGACTCTGTTGTACATAAGTATTAAAAAAATTAACATTATATTCTTGATCCTAGGAAGCCTTTAATGATATTCTATGTGGCATGACTGTCTACACTGAATGCATGTGACCTAGCTGGCCGTAGGCTAAGGGCTTATTGGTACTGATTCACTTAAAGCTCACAATCCTGTCACTAGTATTCCTATTTTAAAAATGAGAAAATCTTGGTATCAAATGATTAGGTGAGCTGCAAATCACCCAGACACACAACTACTGATTTAAGAACTCATCTTCCTTCCTTCTACACCTGTAGTCCTCTACTGTGATTCCTAGACCCTGAAAACTTCTTCCCATCCCAAGTCTTAGGTTAAAAAAATGGAGGCTGTTGGGATCTGGCAGGCAAATTAGTTTTTAAAACCTTCCCAGGTAATTCTTCCTGATCAACTCTGAGCCCCTCAGCATTAACTATATTAGGATGCCTCTTCACACAGTAGCTAAACTAAGGCAGAAAACAACATTGTTCTTTCATTAGATTTAGTGTCACCCGGAAATGGACAATGGTTGGCCATGTCTCTGTTCGTGGAGTAGCCTAGGATTGGGGCATGGGACAGTGGGTCTCTCAATTCTTATCATTTTCAGAATCTCTGATGAGGCTCCTCTGGCTTTATACCTTGGTGCAGAAAAGACTAGGGACAGGAGAAAAATGAGGGTCTAGGGCTATATTCTCAGAGTGGGTGAACTTCTTCACAGTAGCCAACCACCAGTTGACAGGTACTATAGGAGATGCAATGGATCCCAAAATACCTACCACTAGATTAAAAATGAAATCTAAGATGGAAAGCCTTGCTTGTAACCATGCCCAACAAATGAATTTGTACTTTTAGTAACGATAATTGTCCAGTGTGTGGTGACTGAGCTTCACTTTCTTCCCCTGAGCTGCTTATCTTGGGCCACTTCACTGCTCATCAGCACCTCTGAGAAGGACAAGCTGGAGAGAATGAAAGGTGAAAAAGCTCAAACCAGTCGATTTCTCGCCTTGTTAACAGTTCTGGCAAAGATTTGGTGGGAGAATTATTGGCTACAATGAGACCCTGGATTATCTGTAGCCTCCAATTTTCCACAGTCTTCCTGCCCCTAAGATCAGATACACTCTGGCCAGCCTAGCGCAGGCCACAGCTGAACAGAATAATATTGTTCAAATTCTGTGAGAGTTTTCAAAAAGGCAATGTATGATCTCTTCTTCCTTTAAGTATAGTTTTCAAAAATGCCAAGATCATGGACAACTCCGATCACTTAGGAAAAGTGATCCCATCTTAACAGTTGAGTTTTCCTACCATTCCAACTTTCCATAACCCTAATGAAGTCTTGCATCTTCACTCTCATAAGAAAATCGAGCAAGCTGATGTTCATTAGGTAGCTACTGTGTGAGGATGCCAGAGTGTCAGCTAACGTTTCACAAACACCCACTTCCTTAATTCTCAAATAATTTGATGAGGTCTGAATGTGATCATGATACCCTACAAACAGGTACTAATAAAAATAAATAAAGATAAATAAAAACAATTTGGGCAAAATTTATGGCGGGGTTGGTGGTGATGTAAACCCAATACCCTGCGCATGTTACGAAAATGCTCTACCACTAAGGTACATCCCCAGGCTGGGCAGGAAATGTTTATCTTGGTTTTATATAAGACAACTGAGACTTAAATTATTTAAGTCCCAGAATTTATGAGTTAAGGTTTGAGCACAAAGCTGGCTTTCTCCCACCAACCCCAAAACCTTCCTCTGGTGTCTTTCCAGCTTTACAAGGCAGCCTCCCTGGCTGGGGGATTTCTTACCTCTACCCAGAACTATCTCTGACAGTGCTCTGAAGGCTAATCTAGCAACTGACTGCTGATGGCCTTTGTGCCTTTATTAAGGCAGTGCCTGGACATGTGAATAGTATCTTTAGTCATCAATTCATCCCCTTTTGCAATACCACCAGCTCGTATTCCTCTGCCAAATCTGTGCGCAGTACACTATTCCCACTCCCAGCCTCTCAGGAGTAAGAGACCTGGTACTTTAGCATGGAGGAAGCAAGGATGCAGGCAAAGGAGGCAGTGAGAGGCACTTCTCAGATGACTTGGAGCTACCAAGTAGGCAGAAGTACATGGCCTTGCTGTTACCACATGGCCACTTCCTGTTTCTGGGAGGGAAGTAGCCAAATGGCTCAGGCTAGGGGAAGCAGGAAGAGGGGGGAGGCTGTTTAATCTTCACCCCTCTTCCCACTGCTGCCTGAATTCCATTCTGCTGTTGTCCCTTGTTCAAGTTCCACTGGCTGGCTGGATTCAGTGCCAGGCCTTGGCCTTTTCCTCTCTGGCCTCACTACTTCCTATGACTCTGCCTTGGCAGCCTCAGAAAAGCCACACCAGGAGTGTTTGTCACCATAAGGAACACCAGGACCTCTTAATGCTGACCAGAGACAAATGCATCTTTATCCAGAGCCCTGTCAAACTACCAAGGGGCTGGCTTCATTCCTTGGTAGGAAAGAAGGAGGCAGGTGTCTCTTCACATTTCTGCCTGCCATAGTATTGTCCATGGCACAGTCTAGACCTAAAAGACCAGTATCTTACATTGGCCTCAAGTCTGCTGCTATTTTTATTTTTAAATGAGCACTATAGTACCCAAAAACACTGTAAGATGATCTGAGGAAAAGGCCATCTGTACTTTACCAGAGAACATCTGTATGACACTAGACACCAGGTAGCGACTCCCTCTGACCGCTGGCCTCAGCTGCTGAGCCCCCAGCCCAGGCCTCAGGGTCAGTCTCCCTGTGGGTTCACAGACTAAGGAGCAGCTCATCAGTCATGAAGACCCTTGATTTAGCAGGATCTGCTTCCAGATGGATGCCAGGGAGCACAAGGTGCCTGGGATGGACAACACCACCAGCACCAACCCAGGCACCAGAGGGTCTCAGGAATGCACACACACTTTAGAGAATCAGTTTTTGTAAGCTCCTCAGCTCTATCTAGAATTTTTAATTATGGGCCTATGCTATTCTCAAACCTCTCTTGCTCTTCTTTTTTCCCCCTCTCTTCCCTACCTGATTTTGTAAAAAGTCTGACTTTTCCCCTAGGTTGTTTTAAAAAACTTTGTTTCTAAAGGTGACATTTTCTATTTGCACTTCTCAGCTCAAAAGAAATCTGCATGAGCTAAGAGGCTGCTGAGACAGACACTCGCCCCAGGCTGCTCATTCTCTCCTCAGGTCCACATCCAGACAGAGAACTGGTGGTGCCAGGAGCAAGAAGATCAAGGCCAGTTACCAACATCCTGGACCATCAGGTCCAGGAGTGGGAAACACTAGGGCCACTCACCACCTGGAGTCTGTGGGTGCAAAATCCTGGGCAATCACCAATAGTGCAAAGTACACAGAAGAGCCATCCCAAAATACGTGCCCTAAGAAGCAGTCTTGGGCAGCTGCCCCAAGTGGAAGACAGTGCTCTTCTGCATGCTTCCCTGTGCTATGGTGACATGCAGGTATGTGGGCTTTGGCCTTTTTTATTACTGTTCTCAGAGATGACACCCGGAGAATGTAGATGCTAATTGTTAGGCCTCCTCAGCACACACAAGTATGCGTGCACACACGCATGCATACACACAGTCTCTCCCACTATTACATTATACTATGGGGCGAGGCAGCCAACAAAAAGCACTAATTTATTTATTTAGTAGAAATATATACTCTATCACAACTCTGCTTCCCACTGTGACTTCAGTCTGTGGCAATCCCTGGGCATAGGCTCTCTTTCACAGCCATGGAATCGGCAAGAAGCAAGTATGGTTTACCAGCTATGTGTCTCTTAGCATCTCCGGCACATCCTAATCGGTTAGGAAATGAGAGAGCAGAAGCAACTGCCATCAAGGATGAAATGCAGCACCCTGCCTGCAGCTCTGACCATGCCGGGGAAAGCAGAACTGGCTGCCTATTGTTTGCCAAAAGGAAGAGCAGACTGTGAGAGCCAACATTAATGCCCATGGGGTGGGAAAAGCAATGACACGGGCAAACTACAGGTTTCCCTGAAGCTCCAGGGAGACTGCGTGATGATGGCACAAAGCCTGGATCATCAGATACAATGTGCCGCTTATACACTGGCCCTTTGGCCCTGGGAATCAAAGCACCTAATTATTAGAACCAACAGAACTGGGAAGAGTGGTTAAGGCAAGTAAGGTTTTCCTAGTCCCAGATAACATGAACACGAACTTGAATCACAGAGATCTGTGAGACAATATGTAGGATCCCCTATAGCACCTCAGAGGGCCATTTTAACCATTACATAGGGAAAAAAATAATAAATTTCAAGAGCTGGAAGGGTGACCCTTCCTGGGTGGGTCATTTATATCAAAGACAGAACAATGGTAATGTCTAAGGTAATCCTGCTTCTTCTCCGAACAGAATCTTCCCAAGAATCTCCATAGCATTCTTAGAACACAATGAAAGGGAAGAACTAGGTCTGCTCTGCCCATGCATGACCAACATATTCAACCCAAAGTAGACCAATTCCACTAAATACTAATACGAACACCAGGGCAGAAACTGAAGCAGCCCAAGTGGACCTCCCTTGCTCAGGGAAATCAACTTGGGTGGCACAGATCAGTTCCAATTCTATATCTTGTTCTAAAAATGCTCGAATCTGTGGTATCAGACATAGAATCCTCAACAACTTCCCACTAGCCAAAATGGATGCCATTCTAGTCAAGTCAAAGGACAATATTCTTCCTGGAGCTCTCCTACTTAGGGGAAGAAAGAACTGCTGAATGCTTGTTGACTAGAGTAAGCAACCTACGACAGAAATCTGCCAGAAATTCCCTGAGTTGTGTTAGGTTTTCTCTATCCTCTCTCCACCCCCCACTTAGATATTTTAAGGAACTGAGAGCTTTTACTTCCAAAGGTCACATTGTGAAACTGTGACCAAAGTTACAGACAGAAATCAGCTGTCATGAATACTCAGTTCATGCTTATCAGACAAAACTGAAGGAAAACAGTGTCTACCACCTCACTTACAAGAACAACTGACCATCAGGAGTGCCAGAGACCAGATTCAAAAAGTGGCAGGAAATAAAAGCAAAGAACATACCTCAGACCAGACAGAACTGAGTTCAAATTTCAGGTTGACCACTTACCAACTGTGTGACCTTGGAGGAATGACTTCACCTCCTCGGCTTTGGTTTTCCCCACTTTAAAAATAAAATTAAAATTCCTACTTCATAGAATTATTGTAAAGATAAAGTGAAAAAGCACACAGACACCATGGGGCACTCAATACACACCTGTCTCCCCTTATCTCCATTTCTCTTTCCTTAGTTTCAGTTACCTATGGTCAAAAATATCAAATAAAGCCGGTTCCGGGTGCCTGGCAGCCACAGGTTACAGTGCAGTTATGGCCAAGTCCAAGAACCACACCACGCACAACCAGTCCCAAAAATGGCATTGAGAGACCTCGGTCACAAAGATACATATCTCTGGAGGGGGTAAATCCCAAGTTCATTAGGAACATGTGTTTTGCCAAGAAGCACAACGAGAAGGACTTCAAGAAGATGCAAGCAAACAATGCCAAGGCCATGAGTGCACTCTCCGAGGTCATCAAGGCCTCATCAAGCCCAACGAGGTCAAGTTCAACAGCATCCAAAGAGAGTAAACCATAGGCTCACTCAACTTGCCTAAATTGCCCACCCCAAGCTTGGGAAGCATATCCATGCCCACATTGCCAAAGGTAGCAGGCCTTGCCAGACAAATCCAGGCTCTAGCCAAGGCCAGGCTCTCTAGCTTCTGCTCCAGCCCAGGCTCCCAAAGGTACCCGGGCTCCCATGAAGGCTTCCAGTAAAAGCCTCTTATCTGTTGATATAAATACAGAAGGATTGGTGTGACCTCGCGGGGGCTGGTGTCTGCCTGTGCTCTTTGTACAAATAAAGCTGAGGCAAGGGGAAAGAAAAAGATATATATATATTCCCAGAAATAAACGATTTATAGATTTTGAATACCTTTTATCATGGCATACTGTTATAATTTTTACACAATTATTAATTATTACTATTAATCTCTTACTATGCTTAACTTAGAAATTTAAATTTATCATAGGTATGCTGTATAGAAAAAAAGTTGTATAGGTATACTGTTTAGCAGTTGTGCACCACATGACAATATTTGTCAACAATAATAATAGAGAAAATGGCATTTCCCTAAGAAGATATCATTTAGTGATGTCACAGCCATGTTAGTTTGTGTAAGTATACCCTAAGATGGTCCCTAATGATGAAATTGCCAGTCAACACCTCTCAGAACATAACCCATAGTATAAACTGAATATACAGTTTGTTACAGTTTATCTTGGGTGGCTTCAGCATCCCCAGGGAGTGGTGTTGGAATGTTATCCCCAAATAGAAGGGGGACCACTATACACCTAGGAACAGAGAACATGCACTCCATTCATAACCCCTTCGTATCTTGGTCTCCTTTCCCTTTGTCCCTCAAAACAAAGAAATAATCAATCCCAGTGTCCATGCCACCTTGAAGAAAGAAAGAGAGGGGTCTGCTCTACTAATCCAGTCTATCTGATGGTTAAGGAAAAAGAAAGGACCTACAGTTTCATAACACTTTTCAGTGTACACACTTACACAACTGTAAAGTTTTATATTCCGCAAGAACTTGTACT
The DNA here is from genome assembly GCA_004027165.1 of Ctenomys sociabilis. Lineage (NCBI taxonomy): Eukaryota > Metazoa > Chordata > Mammalia > Rodentia > Ctenomyidae > Ctenomys > Ctenomys sociabilis. The sequence continues at coordinate 233,661 of PVKA01000061.1, forward strand.
TGTTTGGGTTAAGTAAAAAAGATATAATCTTCAACGATATGATGTTCTTCTATGAAACACTTCTCAAAGCTATCCATATTTAACATCCTACCAAGGTCAGGGCTTTGTCATTTAACTTGGTTACCATACTTAATTATCTCCAAATGGGATCTGAAGGGCTCCTGGCCTCCCTTTTCCAGTCCATCTCCCATAGCTGTCAACTTATCAAAGATTCCCCTTCGACACCTTCACTGACTTCTAACCACCCTGTGACAGCTGCAACTCAAGCATGCCTCACTTGTCCAACGTTCCAGCCACTGACATACTCAACTCAGATGTCCCCTACCCTCTCCACCAGGAGGGCTACTGTGACCTTTAAATCTGAGCTAATCACTTACTCTTTGTTTTCTACAGCAGTCTACCTGCATGTCTACAAGTGACTTACAACACTGTTCCTTTTGCTTCAAGTTATAATTACCCAGTTAAGTACCTGTCTCTACAGCTGGCCTGGACCTTGTCTTTTCCACCTCTCACTGTCCGTCTCCTGAGTTTGCATGTTAAGCTATACATGCAGTAGGTAGTCCACAAAGTCTTACTAAATTATTTGCTTAATTGGTTAATTGGTTTTACCAAGTCCCTAATCAAATCTATGCTTGGAGAGAACAGGGCTGGGTAGTTAGGCAATTCATTATTACAATATTTTTCATTAGTCAGCTACCACTTTGGGAAACCCAGAGAACAGGAGGAAAGCCCATGAGACACCGGGCACAAGCCTGACTGGGAGCAAAAAGCAGGGTAGAGCAATCCTAGTTATTCCTGTGCTGGGGAGCATGGGTCGAAGATAGCTGCTTTCCTGTCCCATATGCATGTCCCCTCTTTCCCTTCCTTCTCTGCCCTCTCCTGTATTACTACCTGCCTTCCTCTTTTCTCCAATATGTACTCATGGATTCATTCAGCAAATAAATACTCAATAAACATTTACTATGTGCTAGGCACTTCTCTAACACAAGCAAAATGAAGCTCCAGTTAATCTTGATCACCAACTGCACTGACTTGAAAGACACCTAAACTTGTAAACTATACTTCTGGGTGTGACAGGTTGGTCTAACATTGGAGTCCACATCTGGTTCCTGGCACCCTTCCTTTTTAGCACTGCTTCCCTGCTCTGCCTCCCAGCTAGCAGATTTACTTTGCCATTTCCTTATGCCACAAACTTTCTATCCCAGAATCCAATGACCATGAACTGAATCCTTTGGAACCATGAATCAAACTAAACCCCTCCTCCTTTAAGCTGTGGATGTCAGGTACTTTGTCCTGGCAACAGAAAGCTAACCAGTATCCCAGCCTATAATCTGTCAAATCAATCAGGTAGAGATCTTGCCAAAGAGCAGAACTGGACTCATTGGGTCCAGGGTAGGGCCAAAAACCTACAGTCCAGATGAACTACCAGAGGATGCTGATAGTATCAGACCTATCTCTTAATAGTAAGGTGGTGGACTAGAAGTTTACTTCTAAACCATGACTGAATACAGGAGTCACTTAAAGTTTTATAAAATACTAATATCTAATTCTGTCTTTCATAGTATCTGATATAATTTTTCTGGAGTGCAATGTGGCATTACAAGTTTTAAAAGCTCCTATGGTAATTCTAATTAACACCTAAGACTGAAAAGCACTGCCATAGTAGGAGGTATAGACAGAAAATGAATATATATTCCAGGTAAGAGTTATGAAGAAAAACAAGGTAAGCTAAGTATAAGAGAAAGCCAGAGTGTATGTTACACTATATATTGAGATCAAAGAATGCTCTTCTGCCAGGTGTGATGGTTCATGCCTGTAATTTCAGCATTTCGGAGGCTGAGGCAGGAGGACTGCTGCAGGTTCAAGCCAGCCTAGGCTACTCATTGAGCTCAAGGCAAGTCTGAACTGTATAGTGAAACCCTGTCTCAAAAAAAAAACCATGAAAGCAATTAAAAGAATGCCCTCCTAAGAGGACAGCATTTCAGCTGATACCTGAAGAAGTTTACAGACAAGCTCCACGTGGCAGCATCACTCACACAAATGCCTTGAGGTAGTTGTGTATTTGGATTATTTGAGCAATAGCAGGGGATTAACACTGAAGAACATCATGACAAGATTTCATGGAAACAAGTGCTTACTAACACACAGGAAAATAAGGCATTCAATCTAAATGTCGAATCAGAAGGAGTTCAATATGACCAAGGGTTTAAATCTAAAAGATACTCTGAGATGGTTAATTATCAAACATTTAGAAGGAAAACACATACATGTACACATCAGGTTGTAAGAATGTATCTTCCTGATACATCAGAAGGATGGCAACATCTCCATGTTAGATGAGATCAGAGGCTCACAGAAGGGCTCCATGAAGTCTGGTATGAGTAATCCCCACACCTTTTCTCTTTGCACTGTAAGTTACTAACTCGTCTGGTACCTCTCCTCTCATTGCACGGTCCCTGTGTCAGGCAGTAAGCACAAGAGAAGGGCAGAGGTCGGAGACAGGAGAAAAGGGTAAAAGCAAGGCAGAGAAGTATAGAAGTAAAGGGTGCAGAGAGCACAGACGAAAGTGCCTCTTCCGCCACGGCAGTGGTGGCAAACCTCAGGCACTTACGGCTGTTTGGTACCCCTGGAAGCTCTGGAAGGTTCACACCACCGCTGATTCACACCTTCCTCTCCTGACACTCACATCTGATGCTCACAGAAGCCCTGATGGATAGTGGGATGGTTTATAGCATGGATCAACTTAGCTAAGCCACAGTACGCAGGATATGGCCACACCCTCATCTAGATGTTGCTGTGAAGTATTTTTTAGATATTTTAAGCCAAGATATTTTAAAGCAGATTGCTGTCCATCATGTGGGTATGCCTCAGCCAATCAGTAGAAGGGCCTTGAGAAAGAAAAATACTTAAGTTCCAGCCTCCTCAGGACGTCTGGCCCTGAGACCCCACACCAACTCTTCCTTGGTCTCCAGTCTGCTGGTCCCTGCAAGGATAAAAGTCAATCTTTTTGAATAAACAAATCTATCTCTGTGTCTCTCTCTGACTCTACACACACATTCATACACACCTATTTATCTACTGATGCCAATATCAACAAGTCTTCTCTTGGTTCTACTTCTCTGAAGGACCTGTTAGATGGGCATAGCCGGTGCTACCAACCCCATCTCTTTCATAGTGATGCCTCTCTGAGAGGTCCCAATCATCACTTTTCTAAGAAGGAGCTGGGCTGAGACTGGTACCCAGGCCTTTTCTCCCCACAGGAATTCACCCAGGCTGGTCTTCATCTTAAGTCTCAGACCTGGTTAAAAAGGTAAAGCTCTAAGCACACATACTAACAGTTTTGACTGCTGTTTCTTAAAATGTGTTAGGTAGACAGAATAAGGAAGAAAACCAAGTGGATCTAGTGACTCTTTAGGACTTTGCAGTGGTTAACAAGTAAAATTTACCAGGGTTCAATCCTCTTATCATTTGGCTAAACCAAATGCTCTCTTTGAAGGAGCCTTCTTTATTAGACTAGAAAACACCACTGGAAAATTAATATAATCCCAGACACCAGACTCAAATTTTAGGGCATAAAAGCACAGAGAAAAAAAGCTAGAATTTGCTGGAACCCTGACCAAACAAGAGATAGAAAGGGGGGAGAAAATAAAGACAAGTGATTCGGTGATACAAGTTCATCCCAGGGAAGGGAAGGCTGGGAAACGCCATATAATTCTTCCTCAAAATGTTAATCAAAATATTTTCTGGTTTACAAATAATGATAGTGAAGCAAACAAAGAAATGACATACAAATCATGACTGTAGTCAAATCATCAATGAGTAAATGCATTACTCATTTTCAAGTCACAGGACCCAAGGACCATTGCTAATACTTGAAACTGCTTTAGGGAGAATGTTTACAAAACAAAGGAGTGGCACAGACTTACTACAGAAAAAAGGAAATGGAATAAATTCTGTTACTGCCCCAACTGAGACAGAGATAACTAACGTCACAGACAGAAAAAAACTTCTGTAACTCTTGATATGTAACATGCGCCTCACCCATTACTAAAATACCAGATTATAGATTCCAGATAGAAGTACAGTTTAAAACAGTGAAAAGACAAGGAAAATGTGCTGAGTCCCTGCCAAAACCCTGGGTAAGGTGGGCTGAAAAAGAAAATAAGGAAGCAGAGGTGAATCTTGATGCCGGGCAGGGCAGTTCCCTGAGGACACCCAGATCTCCTGAAGAAAAGGGCAAAGGCCTTCTTTGCAATTTGCCCAACTCAACTGAGTAGCAAAGTGACAGCGAAGAGGACTGGCACTATTTAATATCTGCTGAGGTCCTAGCAACAGAGGCCTCGCGAAAGCCTCTGGCCCTCCATGCTTGTGCCTGCTCAGCTGAGTCAGGTCTGGGATGGCCTTCCTTCCAGCGCTATCCTGCATGCTCTAGGACCTGTGTGAAGCAGCACAAGGTAGCTGGCTTGACCCAAAAGAAGGCTGAAGGTGTTTGGCCAGTGGCTGTCCCATCTGAAAGGCCACGCCAGGACTTCTGTTTGGGGCCTCGGGAGTCTGGCCACCCACCACCAGCTTCTGTTGGAGGAACAAATGCTCTCTAGGAAGAGCAAAAACTTCCCACCAACAGTATCACCAGCCTAGGTCTCCTCCAAAATGCTGGAGGTAACACAACCCAGGGACCCAAGGCAGAGGACACATTTTAGTAACAGTAGTAGCTGTCACTTTGTAAGCCCTTTCCAGTTAATAATGTGTTTCCAAAACTCTCAGATCAATGAATCTGAAACCAGACTGGTTGGATTCAAATTCCATACCTACCACTTTCAAAGCATATGTGGATAAAAATTGTGGCTCTTACCTGGGCTTGCTGTGCCCTAATATGAGATAAACAGGCAGAGCATTTGAATGAGGCCCTGGCATGTGGTGACACATAAGAAACACAGACTGCTGATCTCCTCAACCTAGATCACCTGAGAGGATGGACAGGAGCTCAGAGAAGCTCCTTCTCTATCCTGGTGACAGGCAGGACCAGGGATTTTCATGGAAGGCACAGACGTGAGTGCGCACAGACTTGGGGCAGGCCATGTAAGTGTGTGCTAGGAGTGGAAACAGAGTGTGGGAGCGATCAGAGAGAGCCGCAGAGCTTTAGGAGGAGACAGGACACTAAAAAGGAGAAAGATGTATCAAAAAAAAAAAAAAATTGGGCTGGCTTTGCTATTACAGGAAATCAAATTTTCTTTTCCAGGGCCTAGGCCAGAATCCTCTGATCACTTTCCTGGTTACATGACTAATATGCCTCCCTACACAAGAAGATTCTGCAAATAAGCTCTGTTATGCTATCTGTATGGTACGCAGAGAGGTGGTGCCCTGTAATGAGAGGGAGGGAGGGTGTGTGTGTGTGTGTGTGTGTGTGTGTGTGTGTGTGTGTGTGTGTGTGTGTGTGTGTGTGGTGTTTACAGAAGCTGGTAAGTCGTAAGTCCAAAATCCTCAGGGTGGCATTCCTTCTTGCTCAGAGAGGCTAGTCTCACACTTTAAGGCATCAGATGAGGCCCACCACATTATGGAACAATCTGCTTTACACAAATTCCCTTGAGTTAAATGTTAACAAAATCACCTTCACCAAAACATCCAGAATAATGTCTAATCCAGTATCTGGGCACTGTGACCCAGCTAAGCAGACGTAAAATCATCTGTCACCTAAGCCTTGGGTGTTTCACTTTTTCAGAGGTCACGTATCACAGAAAATTATAAGACATCCCATGAAAACATTTGAGTTCTACAGAGACTTTCAAAAGAGAAAGGCAGCAGAATAAAACCCACAAACTTCAAGACAGTGTCTACCAGGTGGGTGAGGAGGGGCAGAAAAAGGAGGCACTGACAGAGAAGTAGCAGTGGGGATGTTCTAGCCCTTAGGCTGGGTACGAAGTTCACAGACATTCACTGCGCTTTCTGACCCACAAATAGATTCTTATGAATATTATACATCAAAGATCACAGGGAAGGCAGGGGAGATGGCTCAGTAAAATAAGTGCTTCCCTAGCAAGCGCAAGGGCCTGAGTTCAATCCTTGGTTCCGCAAAAAAAAAAAAAAAAAAAAAAAAAAAGATCACAGGGAGTTAAGCTATTAGGCCATGAGAAAGAACCCATCACCAAGGGCTACCTTCCCCAACCACTCATGGACAGAAGTCACTGATTATACTGCCCACTGTATTCAAGGGCTGACGCTGTCAGATAGCGTTTCCTGTGTTTACGCCTTGCCTCCTCGTATGGATTCTCCATCCCATGAATTCTGGGGCAGCTCTTCACACATCTTTTGATTCTGCCAGAGTCTGGATGAGCACCTGAGTGACTCAATAAATACACATTGATGGCTGAATAACAAATCAGATGGGGGCAAGGATATAAAACTAAATAAATATATTAGCAGCAAAGCAAGGTTGCTTCAGGGCCTTGGGAGTTAGAAAAGGCACTAGCAGCTCTAAAGTAGGCATGAAAGATCAGATGCCAAGCAAGCAGGAGCCCATGCATAATTTTTTAATAAGCCGAGAATGAGACAATACCCATTCCCCACACCAAGGCACTACAAGAGGTCCCTGTGTGAACAAAGCAAGGGTGTGTGGAAAGGCACACACACACACACAGCAGGGGAGAGAAGTGCACAATGCAAGCAACCACAAAAAATACTTCTGAGGGCTGGAGTACCTCAGCCCCAAGTCTCCCCAAGAAAACACACGATGGCACCACAAGGCTTCTAGCTACATCCTCAAGCAAATTTTCCATCTTTCAGGAAGCTTCCCACATAGCCTGAGCAACAGCTAGGAAGACAACAGGGTAGAGTGAGGATTCTTTATCTGCCTTCACATCTAAAGTCTATACTCTGTTCACTTTTCTCACCAGAACTCCCTCACCCTGAACTTAAGATGCTCTGGTTTGTTCCACAGATCCAAGCTCTGACTCATTCCAAGTATGGTAAAAAAGAAAAACAATCTAGACTGTATGTGGTAGTGACAGCTTTCCCCCATCGGAAACAAAGGTTAACCTGAGAAAAGAACGTAATTTTTGACGTCTGCTCACCATAGAAATGAGAACAGAATGCTGGAGTGGGAATATTTTCCTTACTCACTGAAGTTAAATAAATAATCATCAACGCTACTGCTAAAGGAAAAAAAGACAGACTGCAAATGGTTACAAATGGATCCCGCCACAAGGTCATTTTACATGCTTCAGTGAAGAAGAGAGACGACTGAAGTGAAAGCCACCATAGTCGATATTGGATTATTTTTCTGGAAATTCACACACACACACATACTTAAATGGCAATGGAATACCCATCTCCGACAACACTAAACAAAAAAGGGGATACAAATGAAAGACCATTTTGTATCTGTACAGATAATTAGGATAGATATACAGCTACTTTCTCTTAATTCAATGAGAAGATTCATACTAATAGTGTTTGTGGACAGGATATCCTGTCTGCGTCTTGTACTATGAATAACCACTAAGAAGACAACAATATGTAATATATTAATTATTGTAACTGTCCTACTAACCTGTTTTGAAACTGTCTCATTGCTATTTGTTTCTCAATAAAATAAAATAAAAAAATCATCATAGTCAAAGAACTTTCCTTACTCACTGAAGTTAAATACATTACCATCACACACATGGCCCTGTGAGGGGAAATGCCAGGTCACCAGCAGAAGGAGGACTGCAGCCACACGTCCCACTGCGGGGCCAGCGCCCTATCCACCAAGATGGACTCCAGCATGGATTATCTTGGCCACTGTGTATTAGTGTGGAGCCTGTGTAGCTGGCACTACATCAAAGCAGGTCCAGATTAAAAGCATCAATCTATATGAAGGAGTATGGAGGGCAGCAATTAAGGAGAAAAGAATTCCTTTCTTACACTTAGAAAGAAGGAAACTCATCACACACTGGGCCAAACTGAGAACATCCCAGAGACCCAGCACAGGGGCTTACACATCCTGGTTCCAACAGTTCCAAAATGGCTCAGGCTCAGGAAAAAGAAAAAACACTCCTTCATGATGATAGAATTTTTAGCACTAGTGTTTGGAGCTAGAAAAAACAAGTGAGAGCCTAAGACAGATCAATGAAAATGTACAGAGTTTAAAAAAAAAAAAAGTATGTCCAGCTCAGGTGAAGTAACTCTGTGATTCAGACAGGCCACAATCCCACAGGCATGATCTCAGGCTACGCCAGGGCACCTCGCCTGCCCGACACCTCAGTCCTGCTCATGGAGAGTGAGTACGTGGCTCACTGTTCCCTCATAACTTTTAAGACTTTCCTTCTGAGAGGCAGGCCAGGAGAAGTCATTTTTCTGCTTAACACACCGCTGTCCTCTCCAGCCTCCTGCATCCCACTGTTGTTCCAGAATCTGTAACCAAGCCTTTTGTTTACTTTCTTAGGAGCTCCCCAAGGTCTGGCTGTCAGTGTCTCTGCGAGTCAGTGATTAGCATTCTGCCTCCAACTCCTCTTAGGAGTCAGCCAAAGGAGCACAAGAAGTTGGCTCCAGCCACTCCCTGAGAACAATAGGCCCTTTCTATAAAAGACAGGTTTGTCTTCCTTGGCAAGACACAGGAGCTGGTCCCGGCAGAGAGGTCTACCTGCCGGCACACAACGTTCACCATGAGGAGCCCACTTGCAGGTCATATTGTTCAGCAGGATCCAGCTGGGAGCCTTCACTCCGTCACAGCTTGAGAATGGTAAATCATAAGCCCTGGCAGAAAGCAAGCACACACAGCCATGAACGCAGCTGTCCGGAAGTACCAGGCACTGGTCTGAGCAAGCAGCAAAGCATGGCCAGGTGGTCTCCTGCTCACTGCACCCTCTTGGGTTGCCTAAGCCTCATGTGTTCATTCGGTCACAAAAATTAGCCCTTCTGGCTCTCAGCACCTAAACACGAGGTCACAAGAAAAAACAGTGCCCATCTAGATGAGGGCTAGGTGGCCCAGGCCCATCTGGATGAGGCCTAGGCACAGCACACCAATTCGTTATTCCATCCTAGAGAAACAAGCAGCAGCCAGAGACAACCCTGCAACCAGATACACCCAGGCTTTCTCAGGAAGGAGACACAGACCCTGGTCTCTGCTCTGCCACTTTTCACGCAGCAACTCAACCAGCCTGTGCATTTTGTTTCTCCCTATACCCCACTGCCACCAGAATGTCACCTTCAGTATCAACCAGGACCAAATGAGGTGTCATTTGTTTTACAAATGACAGGCATTGTCATTTTCATTCACTGCACCCAGGTGTAGGCCTAAGGTCTATAAGGGCTGAGAGGCACAAGGGCGTAAGGAACACCGGCTTCTTTCCTCAGAAAGCAAGCAAGACACAGCTGCCTTGAATGCACTGTCCAGACGTACCAGGGCACCTCACCTCAGAAAGCTCTTGCTTTTTTTTTTTTTTTTTTTTTTTTTTGGCAGAACCAGGGATTGAATTCAGGCCCTTGTGCTTGCCAGGGAAAAAACTAATTCCACTGAGCTATCTCCCCAACCCCGCTCTTGCTTTCTGGTATGGTGGCAAGGTACATCTTACCACCCCTCTCCTAAAGAAACTTGGCACGGACAGGACATTCAGGGAACCTCTGGGCCATTTAAATGAAAGGCTGTCCAAGACTGGGAGACCACGAAGTGCAGGGGGTGGTTGTTGCTTCTATGCTTAAGTCTCTGAAAGCACTATGGATGAGCCCAGTAAGCTCCAGGCTACAGCTTCATCTCTCTGTGCTTCTGGGATATGAGATGCACTTAAACCCTGGCAGATGAACTCACCGGAGCCCGCTCCCAGGAGCTCCCAGAGGTGAGGGCTTCGAGGGCTGCAGTTGTCTTGAGTGCCTCTAATCCTCCCCTTGGAATACGCTTCCCATTAGAAGGGAAGCCTGTGGCTCAAGTCAACTACTTCCCTAAAAAGCTCCATCATACAGGACAGGTTAGGAGATAGAATTAGTTGAGTTTAAAGAAGGCTATTCGTTAGTTTTGGAAGAAATAAGCTCACTTGCTTTTTTGTTTTGTTTTTCGTCTATCTTGTTTTATCCTTTATTAACATGTTAAGCATCCTAAGGCCTGGGACTTAGTGGCCTTAAGACCAGGGCAGGCCAGATCAGCCTAAATCAAGGTTTTTTTTTGGCTACTCGGGCTGAGAAGAGTTGGACAGTCCAAAGCACAGAGACAGTTTGCAGCAAAAATCACCCATTAGCCCAATGAGGATAATCTAATCTAAAGCTGCTTAAAAAACATCTGAAGGCTAGGGCAGAGAATGTAAATAAAGGAGCCAGACACTGGAAGCATGTTTCCACATGGGTGCATACACAATCTCTGTCTGTCTGTCTGTCTCTCTCTCTCACACACACACACGTGTGTGCACATACACATATGCACACATACACACGCCCCACTAAAATCTCCAGATAATTCACACAGAAGAAAACCTTGGTTTTCAGAGAGTTTCTGGCCATTTCTAACAAAATTAATAAACTTTATTCAGTGGCAAATTGTGAATGTCTTCCCAGTGGTAGTGAGGCTGAGCCCTTGCTCCTGTGTCTCCTGTTTTCCAAATGGCACATGCCTCCCTTTCTTAGCACAACTGAAAGAGAGGCCTTATGAATTCACTTCCCTCCTGTTTTCTTCCACTGTTCTCCCACTTCTGTTTTTCCTCCCTTCTTTGGCCTCCAGGCTCCAGACCTCCTGGTGATTGCAATTGACTGCTCTCTGTCCTGCTGGTCCCCCTGGCAGCCTCCACTCATGCAGCCAATCAATGGCACCTATTGTGCACACCTACTGTGCATCAATACAGAGCTTGGTGGCAGAAATCCAGCCAGGAACTCAGAAGACCCAGTCTGTTTTCGTGATGCTTACCTTACAGTGGTGAGACAGACAAAATAATGAATAAACAGACAAAATATCGCAAGTTAGAGTAACTTCTCAGAAGATAAAAACTAGCTGGGCGTGGTGGCGCAGGCCTGTAATCCCAGCACTCAGGAGGCTGAGGCAGGAGGATTATTGTGAGTTTGAGACCAGCCTGAGAGCTACAAAATGAGTTTAAGGCCCACCTGAATTGCATAGTGAGATCCTGTCTCAAAAAGACAAAAAGATAAAAACTACACGGGGATGGCCCACTTATTCTTGGCAATAAAATAGTTTTCCTTTCCTTCTATTCTTCTTTCTCTTCCTGTTTCTCCCTCGCTCTTCCCTCTCTTTTCACGATTTTAGAAAGACACATTTGTTTTAGGAGTTGACTCTTACAGGCACATTTACCTATCTCTTTCTACTAAAGTTGACCTTGAATCTTAAATTGAAAAGAATTAGGTAACATCTTTCAGTCCAAATGCCCATCCAGAAAGCTGTCCAGCTCAGAACTGGCAACCTCCAAAAAAGAAATCTCTTCTTCCGGTGAATAGTTCTAAGGGATTCTGGGAGGCTCTAACAATCATCCAATATAATTTCCCCAAATGATGACCCATTTCCTTCTACTTGACATTCCTAGAAAATAATAATAACTCATGAAACAACAGCCCAACAAATATCTTGCCACTATGCTGGGCATGGTAGTGCTCATCTGTAATCCCAGCATTTGGGAGGCTGAGTAGAAAGACTGATATAGGTTCATGAGTTAAGGTCAGCCTGGGCTACCTACTTAGTTCATGATCAACATGAATTACCAAGATCCTACCTCAAAATAGAAAGAAAGAAAGAAAGAAGAAAATCTGGCTACTGAAGTCTCACAACATAGAGTGCATGCTTTAAAATTACTGGTATCATCTAGATTGCCTTGCCCATAAATATTCTTTTTTTTTTTATACTGAAGATGATAAAATCAGCCCATTTTAATCTCCAAATTTCTTTAACCTTTTCTTTTTAAAACCCATGTTTCAAATCTTAAACTATTTTTATCCTATGATCTTCTATCTTTATACATGGTCTTCTATATTTATACATCTTTTAAAGTAGGGACTAAAAGAAAAAAAAAAAAAAGAAACTGACTAATGCAAAGGTTAACAGAAGGATTCTATTCCTTGTAACTCATGTTATTTTTAGTAAATTTCAACACTTTTTCCTCAGTCACCTTTTAGTCAAATAACAACTGGTATTTTCTTTCAATACTGTATCAAGTAATATTTTCCCTTTCTCTAATTGTATGTCGAGGTCTCTCCTTAAACACCACTTTTTATAAAATTCATAAAACTTATTTTTTTTTAATGTCCCACAGTAGCTTTTGACATCATCCAGCTCTGAATACAAGCTGCACGTGGGCAATGACCACGACTCTTCCTGCGACACCACTATCAAAGTTCCTCATGACAAGTCAAGCAAACTCCTCATGGACCATTACTCAGGCCCTGCTTGCTGTCCATGATTTCTGAGGCCAACTCAGTGTTATTCTTCCAAGCCCAGGTTTATATACCTGTAGAAAGTTTTGTCTGAGTTTTTTTTTTCTTACTAAGACATCATGGGAACAACTCTAACATAGTTTGGATGATCTCAATTATAGCTCTTTTATATCATGTACAATCTTAACAGTTACATCTTTTCTAACGAGCACCGCGTCACTTAGTGCATGGAACATAATACTACTGTGTGAAAACCCAGAGGTAGGAACCTATCCAGCTGGATTTTATAACCAACACATTCTTGTCACTGTGCGTACAATGAGAAAAGGTCTGATGAGGATTTTCCAAAAACAAAACTCTAAATTTGAGGTAAAATCGTAAGAATGTTGGGTAAAAATTGAGGTAAAATAATAAGAATGTAAAAAGGTAGGATGAGGAGGAGGGAGTTGGTGAATTCTGCCGTCAACCCACGATGCTGCTGACCTTGAGCAAACCACTGTCTGTGACTGCTGGGGGTTCAGGCCTTCTGTCTCACTTGCCCAAAATGTTGTGACCACACTGTCCTCACCCCCATTGTCACACACTCGTCTCTAGGCCCAAGTCTTCTGCTCCAGTCCATCTACTACCCACAGGTCAACTGAGTCAGACTAACTACATGAGGCCTCCACTTTAGCTATCCCTGGTCCCCAGCGTGGTACTCAGCCTCCAGCCTCCCACCCTTCTCCCGCTCTACACTTCCTACTGATGTGGTGCTTCTCCTTACACTTCACGTTCTCCAAAAAACATGTGTCTGAATGTCTCAGAGCTAAGGTCAATGACCCAAAATCCTCCTCATGGTCTTCAGCAGATCCCTCCCAGTTCTCTTTAGCACTTAAGATCTGCACTACAGTTAGCTGAGAATACAGATGTCTGTTTCCTGAGCCTGTACTCCTCCTCAGTCACACCCACAACGCCTGGTACACAGCAGATGCCATTCGCTACGCTGACGCTACGCTGATACTGCCTCTGTTTTGTTATTCGGGCTCCCTCCTGAACAGGACTCAGGAAGGCAGGACACAACGTTAGCCGATTCTTTCCAGGTAAAGACCACAAAGAGGTCTAGAAGAAAATTCCACTTCTGGCTACAGAGACAAAAAATACTCTCAAGTCTAAAAAGACTTGATTTAAAAAGGAAGGAAGTTCTGATAGGCACCACAGCATGAGTACATAAGCCAGTCCCAAGAGGACAAAGACAACATGATTCCCTTACGCAAGCTACCTAGAGAAGTTAAAGTCCACAGAAAGTAAATGAGTTGGAGAAGATGGACAGTGGTGTGCACTGTACACTTAAAAATGGTTCAGGTGGTAAGTCTTATGTATAGCTACCTTACCATAATTATAGAAATACCTCTACCATAAGATGACTGAAAGCCAAAAACATATTAAACATTAACATATTAAACAACAACAACAAAAAAGGAATACAGAGCGATACAACAGGTTTGAATTTGATTTTTTAATGTGTACACAGCCCAGATTATAATGCAGCTAAATGCTGGTTTCCTTCAATGTTTTCCTACACGTTTTCAAAGAAATGAGTTTGGCACAAGTGAAAAAGAATGTTATACCTCCATTTTACTAATGTATTTTGAAAAGAGCAACCTGTTGAAATCCTCTTTTGTAGGACAGCAATGATTTAAGCACCTGACAGGAGAGAGGAAGAATCTTGCACAGAGTATTATGCCCTAATGGAAGGCTACTACAAGACCAATGGTAGTGGCTAGTGGAATCTGGCTGCCCGTGTCTAAATTAAGATGCATTTTCTAGCAGGTTATACAACCCCTCTAACGCTACACACACACACACACACACACACACACACACACACACACACACACACACAGCATTAGTGTAGCATGTGATAGTCATACCTAACTCAGAAAGTGGTGCGGAGGATGCAACAGAAATGTACTGACTTAAAGCTCCTAAGACATGTGACATGTAGTAAATAGGTACCAAATATTTGGGGCTTGGCTGTTCATGAATTTGCATGCTCTCTCCCACGCAACCAATAGCCACTTTGCACTCAGGACACCTCATTGAGTACTTCTGCATCTTGGTTCACCCTATTTCTATCTTCCTATTTTAAAAGGACAATGGGGGGGTTGCTGACTGAAGCCACACCTGTAAGGAAATAAATTCCTCTGCTAAGGAAGCGAGCCTCATATAGGCCTCAATTGGGAGGTCTATAATGTGCCAAACTGACAGCCAACCCCATATGAGAAACTGAAATCTTCTTTCCTGTGACCACAGTGAAAGTAGGTTCTTCAGCAGTGAAGCCTCAGAGGAGACCACAGACCTCACTAGCACCTTAATTACAGCACAGGGAGACCCTCAGTAGACCCAAACTGCATCCAGTTTCCTGACCCATAGAACCTTCAAACCATTACATTTGTTACAATTTGCTATGCAGCAACAGAAAATAAAACAAATCCATGCAGGCAGATCACAGGGTACAAAATACACATTTGCACATCCAAGTGAGTCTCTATGATTTACTACCAGTTTGTAGTGTCTTAGCTTGGTTGGAAAATTGTGTGAGGGAGGGCCAGGCTCAATAGTAAAAACTATGCTCTGTAGTAATGGGGCATGCAAAAATGATACTTTACGGTATTTCATCAAATGACAACCAGGGGTTTTCTTTTCAACTTTTTGTCTTCAATTTATTTTCATATTATGCAAGTTGGTCTTTCTGGAAACCAAGTTGTGCAAGAGACTGTCAAGGTCTAAATCCTCTTGCCAAACTGCATTACCTTATGGAGAGGATTGTAAATCTCTTAGGGCTCAGTTATGGGAAAGGCTCACAAATCAGTTGCCCAGTTCAGAGAGCCAACATGCAAGTTAGTTACATGAAGGCACTCACCCGAACCAGGAGATCAGAAAGCCTTTTGTTTACATGTGGGTTTTAAGTTCATTTTCTACTTAATTACTGTGATTTTCTAGCTCTCCTCTCACAAACAGATTCTGTGTGCCATTTAGTCACTTGCCCAATGTTCTTATCATAACATCCCCTTCCATTTTATCCATCACCTAAGGTACCCCCCCACACTCAAATTCTTAATCAGTCTACAGCTTTCTTGAACAGTTTCCACAGAATTATGGAATTCAGAAAGTAAGATGGTATTTTGCAAACGATCTAGTCCTACTCTTTAATTTTAGTGGAACAAAATGAAGGTTTGTTAGAGTCAAATGGTGGGCTCAGGTCAAAAGGGATCCTCTGAAACTCTCCATTGTGTCCTGAAAATGGGAAGAGATTGTTTCTTTCCTGACCTTGGTCTTTCACCTCCCCCTGCACCTGGCTAAGGATGACCTCTGCCAGGAAGTATCTTTGTGAAGGACCAACTAAGAATGAGAGCGCTCAAGTAGCTTCTACACCTCCTCCCAGCCAAGATGACATTCGTGACCTACCCGAATCTCTGCCACTGCTATCAGCACTCAAGAAATTGTTTGTCTTGTTTTGCAAAACCATGGCGATAAAAATAAATTTTTGGCCTCCTGCCTAAGTGATAAACTAAGGCACCACATAACCCAACTACTCCAGATAGATTCCTCAACAGTAGCTCAAAGAGAAAAGATAGGAAGAAAACCCGTATTTGCAAAACCATGGCGATAAAAATAAATTTTTGGCCCCCTGCCTAAGTGATAAACTAAGGCACCACATAACCCAACTACTCCAGATTCCTCAACAGTAGCTCAAAGAGAAAAGATAGGAAGAAAACCTATTTATTTTAACAAATATTTGCAGAGGTACTGCTAACAATTTCTCTATCATGTACTCAACAAAGAGAGCACCCATCATGGCTCCAAATTGCTTCTAGAAATTATATATATATATATATATATATATATATATATATATATATATATATATATAATGATGTAAGAAACAGTTTCTGCTCTCAAGTTTTTTGTCTAGTGAGGAAACCAAATATTTAATAATTATAATAATAAGGATGCTTTATTGAACATTCACTACGTGGCAGGCTACTTTAGAATGAATTAACTCCCTTATGTTTCATTGCAACTGGATAAGGGAAGCTCTACGTGTATCCTTAAAATTAACACACAGAAAGCTTTAGTCACTTTCCCAAATATTACACTTCCATTGTTTTAACAGATACTTATGTACTGTGTCTTAGGCATAGCTCTGGTTTTGATTGGGGCTACAGCAGGTATTCTGGCCAAAGGACATAAATATTAAGAAAAAAAAAAAACACATAAAATTAAAATCCAAGAGTGATAAATGCTACACAAACAAGAAAACTGCTTTGTGTCTCTCTGAACTGCTCCTCTGTGGGCATTCCTCTCATGGTGTGTCCTGCACAAACTTTGGTCTTCTCTTCTCCATCTGTCTTTTGCTAATTCTAATTGACAAGCCCCTCACTAAAAGATGTTTTCTCCCCTACACCTATCTCTTATGCCCCCAGAAGTGTGTCCTCAATTCTAAATGAAGCGAGACTCTGGGGGATGCAAGTATCTTTCAGACTCTAATATTCCACCAGCCGAAACCAGGGAGGAGAAAGATGTCACTGGTAATATGAGAAATGCCCACTGAATGCACTAGAAGGTAATGAACGTGAAACTCTAAGGTTCCATAAATCCATGGCTAGGTCAGAGACAAGGGGGTAACTGAGTCTTCCTTCCACCTACCCCAGCCCCGGGTAGGACTAGAGGAAGACTGAGGGGGAGCAAGTGTCACAAGAACATAAACCCTTGTGTCTGGTGACCAGGTAAGGACAGTAAAATGGGAGAGCTTGGAAGCCCTTCAAATGTGACTCTATGAATCATGGAACCCATTAGATGAAACCCAGCAGAGCTGAGAAATGACAGCCTTTCTGGGTCTCAACTTCTACTAATGAAACTAGTCCTCAGCTTGCACCAGTAGCATCTGATACATCTTCCCTCTAAAGTGTAAAACCCCACAGGACCACAGTAAAACCTGCTTCACTGGGGACACCAAGGACTCAGAGCAGAGAGGACCCAGGGCAAACCCTGTGGCTGGCAGGAAGAATTCTAATGGCTGAACAAAGAATGCCAATTCTTTATTGTTCCTTGTTCTCCTCCCTACATCCTTTTTTTAAAACTGGGAACTGAACCCAAGTCTTCACACTCAGCTATATCTCCAGACTACTTTTATTTTTAATTTGGAGACCATGTCTTGCTAAGGCACCCAGATGGGATTTGAACTTGTGATCCTCCTGCTTCAGCCTCCCAGACAGCTGAGGCCATCCCCTTTATTCATTTCTCCATTTTTCTCCATATCAGTTCTATCTCTGTCCAAACCACCCACCTTCACTCTCCTTCTCTTATCTAGTTCTCAAGATGCAAATTACGTAAGGTAGAGAAAAATCTCTACTTCAATTCATTATAATATGTTCCTATCACTATTTTCTAGGGAGTCCTGTGAATTTGAGCCATATTTTATAACATCATTAATAAGTTGGACAATATATCTTTAGTTTAATATGTATAAAAATACCAGAAAATTAAACAGTTTATTCAGGTATGTCATCAGTATCCTTTGACAGGTTTCAAAACAGTTCAGTAAAAAAGAAGTTACAAAGATAAGACACATTCAGCAATATACACCACCTCTAAATGACTTGCCACAATTTATTTCCTTACTCACATGTCAATCTAGTATAGTGAAACTGATAGACAATGAACATGGACCCAAGTTATCTTCTAGCTCCTTAAGGCGAGGAAAAAAAGCATTTCCACGGGAAGGAAAAGAACATCTTCCACACACCAGCAGGAATATTTTAGAAAGAGAGGAATGGGACAAATACACACAAAAGTACATGCATATAAATGATTACAAATTCGCAGAGCTAAATATATGAAAGCAGAGAGCAGGCCGTAACCAACATAGAGACAACAACCAGGTGGAGGGAAAAATAAGAGTTTTGCTGGGAAAGTTTTGCAGGAGAGCAGACTTCTTTTAAAGCTCCTTTTTGAAAGAGTGTGAGGTATCACATTCAACAGAGCTTTCTCTTCTGCCTGTGGAGGGACATCCTCCTACTTCACCTCTGCACCAAATGACACCAAGAAAAATCTACTGAGCATTACAGAAGACAGCGCATTTGGCATTGAGGTGGCTAACTGTCTGACTCATCTTAGTGGGTGAACTTTTTCACAAGCAACAAATGGTCCCCAAATTCAAATTAGTCCATAAAAAGCTGTTATGAAATATTTAATATGCATCACCTCTTACATAACCCTCTTAATAACGCAGTGTGAAAGCTAGGTGTTATTAGTGGCCCACTTTTCAAATAAGGAAACTGAGCCTCAAAGATTGAACACCATGCCAAGAGTCACAGACCTAACAGCCTGCAGAAGTGAAGTTCAAACAGAGGTCTACTGAACTGTAGTCTGTCTTCTGCACCATGAAGTTAACTATGTACAAGAATATAAACTGAAACTTCTAATAAGGAAGACTTAAAATAAAAACTTCCAAAAGTCATCCAAAAATAACACTGTATTATACCATGCCATAAGACAATGTGTTTCTCTACTACCATCCATTCTAAGATTTCATTTGGTACAAGTCCATCCTATCTATGTGTCTGTGTTAATCTCTCTAGTTAGAGGAGGAATTGGTCACAGAGGATGAGCTGTATTTTCTAAGAAGAGAGACTCCTGCTGCCCACCATCCCCCACTCCTTTTCCCCAAAACACTCCCCTTGCCAGTCAGTCTCTGGGAACAGATGGTCATGGATGGATGTGGTGACACAGCCTTTCCTGCAGCCTACCAAGTGTTTTGTCACTAGAAAGCAAATAGATGGAAGCAGCTGGGGACAGAGATAGGGTAGAAGAGCTAGAGTTGGGAGTAAGACAGCAGAAGCAGGCAGCAGGATTTTCCCAGCAGGTACTGCTGCTGCTACCCTGTGATGCAGTTATGCTGGTCCAGTCCTTAGAGAGATGAATACTGTTCCATGACCGCACCCTCTTACTGAATCCTGTGAATGGCCAAGCAAACAGGGTAATGCAGACAGAGGGCACTGGGATCTTACTCCTATGCCAGGCACACAGCTGGGCCTGCCCTTGGAGCCAACTGGATACACTATGATGGTGAAGTGTGAAGTGTTACCACACAGCCCAGAACTTCACAATCAGTTGTGGGTCCCATACTGAGAGTAAGTGAAAATGGCCCCTAACTGAGGGGACAAAAAGACACAAGCAAACCACATGATTTGCCTTTGCTGCTCCGTCACCACAGTGAATGTTCAATCAAAGCCCAGCGCATACCATGACCACTTTGTCATCTTTTCTCTGCCTTTCATTTCCCTGAAATAGCCCACCCCCTGCGGCTTCCTAATCTACCTTGCTCATTCTCTAAGTATGAGATTCCACACCATCTCCCAACTCTCATCCCCAGAAGTCTTACATCCAGTGAGAGTAAGCATCTTTCTCCACAACCTCAGTTTCAGGGACCAAAGTATAACACGCTATAACAATCCATTCACATACATCCTCTCCCTGCTAGATTGCAAGTTCTTTAAGGGAAGGAACCAATTTTTTTGCATGTAAAGTCTAATAGTGAAGAGAAGCAAAAATAAATTTATAGAAATATTATCAGATATCATGATATATTGTAGTATTATTCCTGTAAATTCTCTAAATTGACACAAAATGAACAGATGTCCTACGAGGATGGAACAGGGGGTAAAGAGAAGAGTTCTTGCCACATTCTACTGCTAATTGATTTCCCTGCTGGTTTGTGTCTAGACAACCAAATAAAAAGAGGTGAAACACGTGCATCCCCACCCATCTCCCCATAGCCAGCTCTTTCTTTTGGGTATCGGCAGGGGACCCAGGGCTCTGCTACACTCCTGCTACCTCAATGCCACAAAGCACTCAGGACCCAGCAGTAATCGTATCTTTGAATATTCTGCCCCTTTTCAAATTGCATCGTAAATTGATGCTCATGACACTGAGTACGTGGAGCTTCTGGCAAGAGCATCAGTGTGCGTCTTTATCTGTACCTGAAGAGCAGCCAGTCCTATCTTCTAGAAGTCACACTAAGCAAATCAGTTTGGATCCTGTGCCCTGGAGAGTGTGCAGCAGATGTCAGAGGAAAACACAAGGGTGAGGGAGGGAAGAGACTCCCAGCAGGGGACAGGGACTCTGGAGAGAACCTGCCCCAGAGAGAAGCGTGGCTGGCCAGAACGCCGAAACACACCTGACCTCCACAAAAGACAGGTTAAAGAGTTTCCAATTTTCCAAACAGCCTCCAACGGAGCCCCTAATGTGAAATTTCAGTTGCTGCCACTTTGTTTGGTTTTGGTCTTTTTTTTTTTTTATTTTCCTTCACTTAGGAAAAACTGGGTAAACAAATACACAAATGATGGAACTAGAAGGACCAATCTTGTGTTACCCCTGAAGTTGGCTGTTAGCATGACTACGGACACTTTTATGTCAAGACCACAGCAAACAATCACATTTTCCTCCTAGTAAGACTGCAGAAGAGCTGGCCATGATTTAAAACAAAATTTAGAAGCAGTAAGTGGGCCGTGCTCTCATTAAATACTTAAAACATACCCAAGGAGCAGAGGTCATGCTTGAGGCCTACTCCTCTCCACCTCGGGCCAGGCCTATCAAGCCCTCCTCTACTCTGGCTTTGGCGGAGATCCTTCTAACAGCCGCACACTGTGCTGTGGTGGGACTTCTCCCTGCATCCTCTCTTCAGCATACGGCTCCATGCTACTTTCAGACTTGAATGCTCTGCCTCCACAATCCCAGCAAACACTCTATATTTTCCTTGCCTGGCTGAGTCCTGGGCCTCCTTCCCAGTGAGTAATCTTGGGAAGATCTTGCCAATATATTTCTTTGTCTAAAACAGAGTTATCGACATAGTAACATAACCTTTGTTCCCATTCCTCCCCACGTTTTTCAGGAGCCCTGCGCCATTTCATGTCAAGCTGGGTTTCCTTCTTTGAGCTACCAGTGCATTATTCGGTATCTAAATTCCAGATTAATCTCCACAAAGCAGAAAGCTATGGTTATTCCCCTACCTTTCTGCTCTAAACATATGCATACTATATATAAATACATAGGTGATTACAAAAGTCCTTCTAATCAGCCTAGGTTTCTAGGCTAAACCAGTTTTCCTGAAGAGGTCTCCACAAGAAATCACTCTCTTCTTGGGTTTCCAAGGTTGCTCTGAAATGTGGATTCCTGGGCTCCTACTCCAGAGGAGCATAATGAGAACCTGGAGAGGGGATATATGACACACTTCTGCCCTCTGACAAGACGGGTCCTTCAGCGGGACCTAGAGCTCACAAGAGTCCCCAATAGAAGACTGAAATTCGGTATTTGTTCATCCTTCAAGGCTGAGAGATAAGAGCTAGTGGAAAAATCGAAGCAACCCCTGGATACTCACAAGGATGAAGCAAAAATTATTAGAAATGCATAATTCAAACCCTAGGGGCCACCTTAGCAAACCCAACATTCCTCTCTCTTCTCAGGGCCATCACGGTATTTTAAATGATTATTTTAAGTGAATGATCAAAGTTCATTAACTGGTTCTCCCACGATTTACTGGATCAAGTCCAAGTGCCTGTAAACATACTCTGAAACCTCACCTTCTGATAGTTTCCCCCACAGCAGACCTTTCTGCGGGGTAGTTGGCTTCCTTTGCCCCACTTCATGTCAAGTGCTCCTAGACCACCCTAGCCATGTAAGACAGTGGCTCTGGATCAGGACGCCCAATCTAATGGCACCTGTACTATTTTCCTCGGTGTAGGGAACCTGAAGCAATGAGTTAACCACACAGCATGCTGAGCTGTGAAACAGGAATAAAAGAATCATATCTCTTCCACAGCTGAACTAAAGGTTAAATGAGTGAATGCTCAGGAAATATCTGATCAGTACTTAGCATGCAGCAAGCTCTCAATAGACATTGGCTGCTGTCACTGTCACATATTTGCAATGAATTCTCTCCCTCGTTTACTCCAGCAGCACACACTTGCATCTGGCTTTGATCACATACTACTTTACACTACTACATACAGGTCTTGCCTCAACGAAGCTACGAGTGCCCCAAGAGTAAAGGCCAAAGGTTATGTGTTTTCCTTTCCCCACAATGTCTGAAAGTGTCTTATATGCAGAAACACAATAAATGCTTGCTAGTTGACAACAAAAAAAAGTACTAAGTCCTTCATAGTCACTTAATTTATCGATTTCTCACACTTGGTAATCTTGACTAAGTAAATCTCAAGTACTCTATTCTCTTATTAAAAAAAAAAAGAAAGAAAACACTTTTGCCAAGGAAATACATTTTAAGTGCTGCAGAGCACTGAAAGTCACCGTTAGAATAAGTAGTTGATTTGCAATCTCTGCAACACTACAATAATATCCCGAACTCTTCTGACAATTGAAGTATATAAAATGGTCTCTGAAGGGGACGAGAGCTCATAAAACACAGAACAATGAATTCCTGGCAGATGTAAACAATAATCTCCTGGTTTGCCTAAGAGAGCTGCAGCTCCCAGAAGATTGGTTGAGTAAATATAGACAAGATGAATCTGTTATAGCTCTAACCCACCTCCTACTATCCCCCCTACTGGGAAGAAAACTCTAGTTGGCCCTGGTAAACACAGGGCATGGGTGCTTGGCAGATCAAGGGCAGAAATAAGGCAGAGTAATAATCTCATAAATTACAAAAAAACCAACATCTTTTTAGGAAAGACAGAAGCTAACACTTGAGATGTTATAAAACAAGCGAATTTTACATTGGGTTCAATTGAGTGGGAACACTAATTAGAAAGATTTTTTTTTCCTGAGAATAAAAATATGTAATTAAAAAAAACACCTCCGTTGCAGACTCCATGAGATGTCCATGAATGTTTAGTCTGGCTGTGGCTGGCTGTGTTTAAAGTAAGGCTGACAAACTGTTGCATATGTAAAGGACTGTTTCTTTCGCATTCTTTGAATGACCAAGAAGAAAAAGGTTGGAATCATTCACTTATGTCCAATTACATGAACCCCCATATTATCTTTATTATAGAAAAGATGAAGAATGTACTATATCTTGCTACTCCATTTGAATCAAACTTGGTAAGACAATCTTCTCTTAATCCTTTTTCTCTTCCCTATTACCTACACATACATTTTTAGGTTTATGAAAATATATGTGTGCATCATCTCCACACAGGTTGCTGCCTTTCATACATTCCATTTTCCAATTCCCAGTTTTCACAGAGAAGTAGTAAAAAAAAAAAAAAAGTTGTCATTTTAGTCACTTTATTTTACCCAGAAAAGTACCCCAAATCTTAAGAGGGAACCTGCCTTCAAAAAACTGCAGCTCTATTACAATAGACCAGGGTCTGTACCCACATGTGTTTATGTATTTCAAAGGTCCTTGAAGCAGCCTGGATTTTCCATTTCATTTTTTCTGAAATGTCCAAGGGCAATGAAGCATAACTGATAAACACACCAACCAAGAATTGTCACAAAGTTCAGCATCAGTGTATTCTTTTTTTTTTTTTGGCTTTTTGAGATAGGGTCTCACTATGCAGCTCAGGCTGGCCTTAAGCTCACTTTGTAGCTCAGGCTGGTCTCGAACTCACAACAATCCTCCTGCCTCAGCCTCCCGAGTGCTGGGATTACAGGCCTGCGCCACCACGCCCGGCCACATCAGTGTATTCTGAATGGCTCCTTCTATTCCTTCTGCTGACCAGGAAAGAAATCTTCTGGATCTGACAGCACAAAAGCCTTGTACACAGCTAAGTCCCCACCTACCCTACCCTGGAAAGCTGTCTCCTGGGCAGCTGGTCAGGGCCTACTAGGCAGCAGGGCTCAGAGCCCATGTCACCTCCTCATCCATCTCCCTGGCCCTCATCCCTAAGACCTGACTTAGGCACCTCCACGCTTACCTGGTCACTCTCTACGGTTCCTCGGAGAGCGCTGATCATTACCAGAAATTATCTTACTTTTATTTCATTCCTTTTCTGTGTTTCTTCATGCCAAACAACTGGTTTATGGCTACTGAAACATACAAACTTTACTTTTATAGGTCGTATCCTCTGTACTCAAACTACACGTCATATTTGAACTCTAGGTATTAATTAGATTATATGAAGTCATTACTGTTAGCTTTACTAAGTGCAATAATGACATTTTGTTTGCTTTTGTAAGTCTATTAAAGGTATATACTTAAATATTTATGGATGGAATTACAAAAGATTTATATAGCACTTTAACAGGGCAGGGGAGGTATAGAAGGACACTGAACAGGATTAATCTTATGTTAAGAATTATTAAAACTGAGTGAGTGATGAACATACAAGTCATTATGCTATTACTTTTGAATATGTGGAAATTTCCATAACAAAATCTCAAAACCTGAATGGAAAAATGAAACAGATACTATTTCATATATCCAAGTATTTGTCTCAGGGTAGACACTGTAAGCAAACAAACCATTTAAGAGAAAAAGCTAAAAAAAAAAAAAAAAAGGTTTAAAGCTAGCTAAAGCTAGATGTTCACCAAATAGCTCAGTGGATTAAAGCACCTGAGATGTAGGGGTTGGGGATTCAATCCCCAGGCCTGCCATGCCGCCCCACCCCCAGGGTGGCAATTGAGACTGGGCATGGTGGTACACATGTATAATCCTAGCTCTAATCCCAGCATGCATCTATAATCCCACCTCTAATCTGTGTACAGGGAGGTTGCAGACAAGTGGATCACGAGGAGTCTGATCTAGTAGTGAGACTCTGAACACCCTGTAGACCCTTTCCTGAAATACAAAACCAATTTAAAAAAATAAAGCTAGATGTTCACTTAGCCCATCAAGTTAGCAACAATTTAGAAAATGCCACATCTAAGAAGCCATAGGTTGATAGTTCTAGGTAGTAATTTATCTGCTATTACGAAAAAGAGCTACTTTGTCATTTCTAACTATGTTGTATTTACTGAAATCTTAGATATACATATAATGCTTAAACTCTGTGTGAGTGTATATATACATATATACATGAAAAGATAGACAAGTAAAAATAATGGATCACATTGTTCCTAAACCTTCTTACAAAAGCCTCCAATCACTTTATACTTAGCTGTCAATATCAGTGACAACTTTATCTTCTATCCATGGAGCAACATTTCTGTTGAATTTATTATCAATTAGTTCTAAAACAAACTGTTCAGAAATGTCAGACACTAAACAGAAAAGTTTAGGAATCAAGGATATGAAATATTTATTATGAGGCAGAATCCCAAAAGTGACAAAGTAACATGAGAATAACAGAAAGCACTTGATAGGGAACTTGGGGGGGGGGGGGCGGTAATCGGTTTTTGAGTTTACAGTCTGGTGACACAGGAAACCAAACGCTAAACTCCGGCTCATGATCTGCTGTCAATTCCTGGAGACATGGAAGTCACAGAAAATAACAGGCAGACTTAAAAGAAGAGGTAAATTCACGCGTTGGAGCTCTTGCAGCATTACTTTCATCTTAGTCCCATTATGGCTTACATGGAAACAGCACTGACAACGAACATGTAAACAAAATGCACCGTGCAGACTGACTCACTTGGTGGTGGGGTGAGGTCCCTAACCAGACGTAGAAATGAACATCGTACTTCAAGAGTGGGGAACTTTCACTCCTGTCTTCAGTCCTGCCTCCCGATTTCCTACATTTCGTGGAAGTCAGTGGGGTTTGTGGCTTACAGTAACATAAAAACAAAACATACTAGGCATCCCAGCAGGAAGGGGCACGATATTTGATAAAAAGTATAAACAGCTAACTATAATTATGTAAATGCCTGCCTACACCCACAGAACCGAAATCTTTAACACACTATAAAACAACCAAAAAAGGTTGGGCTGGGTTTGCCACTCAACACAAGAGGCAAACAAAAATTATCCTGAAAAAACAAAGAAACCCAGTGGGCTTGACAGCACTCCTGCTGCTATGAAATCCAGATGCAGGGAGCTTACAGCTAGCTCTAATGATGAATGAACATCTTCAGCCTCTATCCATGTGGCAGGTACAGTAGAAAGAAATCAGGATATTTAGAAAGCCATAGTACAGGGGGAAGTGTGGCACAAGTCTGTAATCCCAGCACTCTTTGAGGCAGAAACAAAGAAGATCACCAGGTTCAAGGGTAGCCTGGGCAACCTGGTAAGGTTCTATCTCCAAAGTTAAAATAATAATAATAATAACAATACGGGCTGAGGATGTAGCTCAGCAGGAAAAAATTGATTCAACTCTCTATTCTACCAGAAACAAAGAACAAAAACTTTGTGACATAGTGACCTTGCAAGTTTCCATAGAAAAGATCTCTGTACCACCAGAAAGTGAGCTGGCTTTGATGGCCTTTAAGTCTCCTAAATATTATAGATGGTACTAAAGATGGTTCTCATTTGGCTTTCCTATAATGGGACCCAAAAGAAACATATTTTAAGTTTCTGTCTGCTTTGTGTGCAGAACTAGGTATCAACCTCAAGGTGAGACAAATGCTCTACCACTGAGCTACCTCTCTGGCACCCAAAGATCTTAAAGAACAGGAAGTGAGCTGTGCAAGGAAGGAGCAGGGAGTCAGTTCTCAAAGAACAGGAAAAGTCTTAAGCCCGAAACAAAAAGCCCATGGGTCATCAGAAAGAAGGATGGAGTCCATCTCTCCTTCTAACTAGATGGAGAAAGCTGAGGGAGATGGATAGAGAGAGTAGACGTTCGCTTTATGGTAGAAGCTGGCTTCTACCACATGGTGCAACCAATTGAGAGATCATAATCATGTTCAAATGGCAGCAGAAGTAGATCACTCAGGCCGTTAGGGAAATGCTTTAATTAGTTTCCAAACAGATCTCCTGGCTGACTGAAGATAAAATCAGTACAGTGCATCATTTTAACTTTACTCTCTGCTCCTCTCTCACGTGAGTTTTTGTTGCAAGGAGTTAACTCCTGGCTCTAAGAGAAGCAATATGTTAGCACCAAGTCCAGTTACATGAAAGGAAGCCTTCCTGTGCAAACAGGGCATGTCCGACAGACCTTTTGGGACAAAGTCAGCAACAGCACCATCATTGAGTGTATGGTGTTCTCAGCCAAAACTGAAGAAGCCAAATACCACATCATCAGAAATGAGAAAAATGCTAACAGTGATAATATTACATGATATGCATGGGTGCACAGTTTGATTTCTAGCTTATTATCAGTAGACCTAACTTAAGTAGATTGCCCCCAAAACTATAAGCTTTGCATTCCAAGGGGCCAGCATGGTTCCCTTGGTGGTCATGGAAATCATCAAAAGTGAGCTGACCAAATGAAAACCCCCACCTGCACCCTCTCAGCACTCAGGTCAAGATACCTAGAGCTGAGAACTATCACGCTGGATGTCTCAACTTTTACAGAGAAAAACTACAAGCCAAGAAGGGTACTGCCCAAGACACAGTGGGTCTTGACTATCAACCACGCCAGTCTCACTATAATACAATATTCAACTAAAATGAAGTCAACAAAAAGAAATTTGTAAGGTGCAACAGAGTAACAAGTGAGAGGCATATATAGCCAAGATGTCATAATGATGGTGCCCCCAGAAATGTGGCCCCTCTGCCAGAAAGCTCATGCATCACAGAATGAGTGAAGAACTGGCTGTTTCTCAAGTATTATACAGGATCAATGAAAGATGCAAATCATCAAATGTTACACATTTTTGGAAAGGCGATGTTTCCCTCTCGAAGAAGAGAAAAGTGTGCTACAAATATAAAACACAGCCAGGCGTGGTGGCACATGCCAGCACTCGGGAGGCTGAGGCAGGAGGATTGTTGTGAGTTCGAGACCAGCCTGAGCTACAAAGTGAGCTTAAGGCCAACCTGAACTGCATAGTGAGACCCTGTCTCAAAAAAACAAAAAAAGATAAAACACACTAGAGTCCAAGTCTGGCCCCATTTTAAAAAATCACTTATGTACAGATGACAGAAACATCCGGATCACCTAACATGCTGTACATGAACTATGCAGTAAGCCTCGCACAAAGAGTGGACACAATCACTATGCTTCACAGTCTGTATAGACTAGAGAAGAGATAAGAAGAGAATCTGAAGAAATAATTAGCAAGCTTTACAAGAAGGCATGTTCTTCTCAAAAAATGCAACCGTGAGCTTACTCATTCTTTCATCAAGAGCTGAGATCTGACTCTACCTAGCAGACCACAACACGAGACAGTAGTGGCTGTTTCCTTCCAACCGTCCGCCTGGCCTGACTTTTATTTCAATGTGAGAGAGTCAAAAAGGTGGGTACAGAGGTGGAAGGCCCTGCAGGCCATGACATATATCTCACCCTTTATTCCCAAACATAAAGATTTTATACACACCTGCATGTACACACGAGTGCAGGCGCGTGCGCGCGCGCACACACACACACACACACACACAATGGTTAAGAACATTCTCCTTTCCTTAATGTTATTAATACCTGTGATAGTTAACTTCATATGCTATCTTGACTGGATTGTGGGGTACTTCGGTGTAACACGTTCTTTCTAACTGTCTACAAAGGTGCTGTGGGGTGAGACTAGTACTGGAATCTATGGGCTCATTAAAATAAACTAGCCTCCCCTCTGAAGACCTGAAAAGAATGAGACACAAGAAAAGAGGAATTCACAGCCCCTTTGCATCTTGATCTGCCTGACTCACAGCTCACCCTGGAACCCCTCATTTCAACTTCTTCAGTCGCCAGACCGGGATTCATTCACACACACCAACAGCTGAACTCTGAAACACACCACTGGCTTTCTTGGTCCTCCCACTTCCAGATGCCAGGTCAAGGGACTTGTCAGCCTCCATGACCAGGGGAGCTAATTCCTCACTATTAATGAATGAGTGAATGAGCAGATTAATAAATAAAGTGTCTCCCACTAGTTCTGTTTTTCTGGAGAATTCTGACATCAACAGAAAAACAAAATAGGGTCAGAGGGGAAAAGGGGGTTCCACAGGACAGCACATTTCATTCTACAGGGGAAAGAAAATCAGGGGGCAAAGAGGCTGGTGCATGAGTGGCAGAGATATGACAGATGACAGTTGTGATGAGCCTCTAACTGCCACCCTCTCTGCATGTTAGTGTGGGGTCTAGACCGCACCTGCTCTCCGGAGGCTCCTTTACCTGGGCAGTTGATCAGAGTGGATGGTATAAAGAGGCACACATTTGTGACCTTAAAATTGGGAACGGAGTATGCCAAGATGTTCTTTGACTTCCAAAGCTTGAAAGCATACCCAAGGTTTTTGTAAGAATAACAGATGTATGGTACTTGGCCACCCAGAGCCTTTTTTCCTTAATTCAGCAACATGGATCAAATGTTCTGTGTTGGGCACCAAGATGAGCCCCAGGATTATAAAAAGGACAACAATGAACTCTTCATCCAGACAGCCTGGGCCAGGTGCTGGGCCATGGCAGAGACCCCCACCAAGAGAGCAGGAAAAGGCCGTGCCACCATTGGGGAGGATCAAAAATGCAAGGTGATGGACAAAGGACTTTAATGTTATCACATAGGTGCTTTTAGCTGCCCTATAAAACAGGGGCTACTGTCCTCATGCAATCCCTCCTTTTCCAGGAGCAGCAACTAAAACAGATCTGTCTTACAGGAACACCCTGAGAGCCATAGCATGCTTGCAAGGAGGAGCAAAGGATAAGGAAGACCTTTCTCTAACTGACTTGGCTAGGATTTAATAATACACAGAAACTCGACCCAAAGACCAAATCACTGCAGCTCCTGTACACAGCCCAAGGTTCTGAACCCACAACAAAAACTTTAAGATTCCACATCGTTCCCTGTGTAAAAGCAAACTCCTAACAACCCGACTATATCAGACAATGCTACAGACATGCTTTACTCTGAGCTAATAGTCCTGCAGTCTTGTGGACTCTGATAAGAAGACAGGAGAATATCAGACACTAAACTAGAGATGTGATCTATAACTGTATTATCTTTGACATGCTCCTTCATTCAAGAAAATTTATAGGGCACCAGCCCTATGCCCAGAGCTGTAGCCACAAGCATAAAACCATGACTTAATGCACTTGCTGCTCAATGATGGACACAACAGGCAACATAAGATAAGGTGCTACAAGTTTCAAAATAGGTATTAAGAAAACACCTAAGAAGGCCAGCTTATCCAGACCTGGGAATTCCAAGAGAAGATTTCTGGGACATAAGTCCTGAGGATGAGTGGTCAGATGGGAGATAGGAATGCTTCAAAGAATGGTTCATCCAAGGTCCAATAAGGACAAAAGAAAAAAAAAAAAAAAAAAATGGCACCTTGGTGGAATGCTGAGGAACCGGAGTACACAAAGATATTCCAGGGAAAGTGTAAGACAAGGCAGAGAGATGAGCTGGGCTACTTCACACAGGAGTCTGGCACCTCCTCAGGATTCACTGGGCTTTAGCAGAGAATTATCTAAGGCAACAAGCAGTCTGGGACAGCATGATCTTAGAAAGGTTGAGGAAGGGAAAGGCTGACTGAGCTGTGACACTCTTAGCACCTATATTATCTTTAAAAAAAAAAAAAAACAGTAGGGATTGAACCCTGAGCCTTATGAGATACATTCCTGGCCTTTCTTTGCTTATTATTATTGTTTATTTTAAGGCAGGTTTTGGTATGTCATTAAATTGCCCAAGCTAAGCTCAAACTTGCCATCTTTCTGCCTCAGCCTCCTCCAAGCGTGCTGGGATTACAAGCATGTGCCACCACAGCCTGCATCTCTAATCTCAGAGCAGTGTATAAAGAGACACAAGCTCCTGTGTCCCAGCTCAGCACCTGGCAGCTCCCACTCCCTAGGGACTGTCTGCTGTTGTCTCTAAGGGCACTAACCACCTAGGCCAGGCTGTACCAAAATGAGGAGAGTGATTGGAACAATACCAGGGACCATGGTGAGAAATCTAAGGTAAGGAAGGAGACTGGGCTTTCCACCAGCCTTCACTGACCTTTTCTTTACAACATCATTTCATCTAAGCATCTCTTAAGTACCCACAGCTGTTCCTTTACTATTTTCTAGGAGAAAAAAACCCAGACCTTATTGTAACATGTCCTTTGGGTGTACACAAGACGTTTTAGGACACACTGTGTAAAAGGACTAATAAACAAGAGATGCCCACACTCCCTGTAATCACATTATGAAATTATGAAAGATTTTCAGAGACCTTATTTGTTTGCTTACCTTACTAAATTGCCCCTTGTAGGAGAACACAAAGGGTGATCTTTATAAGGTCTGAAAAGGATGTTTTATGGACAATTCTGAGATCAGTATAAAAAAAAAAAGAAAAAAAGAAAAAAACACCTGAGAGCTACAGGGTTGGGGCCTACAGCAAAACATCTTTAAAAAGAATCCTGCAAGGTGTGGTGGCATACACCTACAATTCCTGATACTCATGTGGTTGACACAGAAGGATCACAAGTTCAAGTACAACCTGATGACCTACTGAGACACTGACTCAAAATATAAAGGTCTAGGGATATAGCTACACACACTCTAGGTTCAATCCCCCGCACTGAGGAATCAAAGAAAATCTTTTTCTTTCTTTTTTTTTTTTTTTTTTTGTGGAACCGGGGATTGAACTCAGGCCCTTGCACCTGCCAGGGAACCGCTTATTCCACTGAGCCATCTCCCCACCCCAAAGAAAATCTTAAGTGTTCTTGTCCCTGTGGTTATAAACTATCAGGGGATGTAGAATTGGGCTTACTCCTATGACAGTTGCTAGGTCTACAGCTATTTATAAATATGTACACACAAACATGAACAGCATGTGGCAGGGCACAGACAGATGGACAGTCTGGCTGTACCTACAGAGTACGACATATAGCATATCTTCATTAATTGCTGCCCCGGGGGCTCCGGCTTTCCTTTAAGTTTCGAGGGCTGTGGCTCACCTCCCACCTGATAACCACTGGACTCCCCTCCTTCCTACAGGGAAGCAAGGTCCTGGCTGACGCAGACAGCAGCCAGGTCTTCCAGGGCGTCAAGGACTCCACTTGTGGGGCAGCTAGAGAGGGCAGCCACACCATGTCCTCCCTGCCCTTTCCCACGCCATCATCGTGCTAGGACACAGACATGCATGTTCCCCCGGAAAAGGAGAGCAGGAAGCAGCTGGCTTTCGGATGCAGAGTGCACAACTGGGTCATAGTAGAGAAAACACCAAAAACAATCCTTTAGCACCCTGGCCTCTGTGCCCCAGTGCAGTTGAGCAGGGCCACAGATGAGCCGTCCAGGGGTGTTTTTCTGATATCTAGGTTTGTTTTCTGCATATCCTCAATGCCTTAAAAGAGCTCCTTCTCTGTAGATGGTAAACCTTTGAGGGCAAGAACTACCACTTTTGTAATTCTCCAACTTGGAGCTACCTAAGGTTCTGCTCCATGAAAACCACACAAAAAGAAAAACAGGGTTTTTGTTTTTGGTTTTTTTTTTTTTCTTTAAAAGCATGAGCTTTCCTTCCTAGGTCACCAGCCGGCCATCTGCTCCCTGGCCCAGGATTCCTGCTTTCCCTCTTCCTCCCCACCTATTTGAACATCCTCTGGCATTTCGTATTGCCATGTCCCATGGCCTATGGAACTCCCAGGCTAGGGCTTCCCAAAAGTCAAGGCAAAAAAGGAAGGAAGCTAATGATCTGGCCACGCGAGCACACTGCTCTTGATTGTTTTCTGGGTTCCGTGCATTGTGTTTGCTGGGGTGGTCTGTGGGTCCCCAAGGTAAAAGCCAAATCATGTGTCCAACAATCATGTTTGTACTTCAAAAAAAAAGGTGGTTTGGGGGCCATTCTCTCTGGGTGAAGAAAAATTCTGTGGAACAGATTTGTACTGGCAGGGATGTGAAAACTACACCTGCCACAAGCAAATTCCATAATGCTGTACAGCCATTCCAATCCCAAGTGTTATGACTAAACTCCACTCATAATAGCCATGAGTCACGGCCAAATCTCAGGCTGGAGACCACAGTGCAGAGCCTGCATGGGCTGGGAGAGGAGAAAGCCATTCTAAGAACAGCCTCTGGCAATATCTGGCCAAGATCAAACATGGGACCATTAAGCAAGAAAACAGCTGAAAGTGGACTACAGCAATGACATGAGGCAAGCTCCTTTACGTAAGAGATAAACTGCTATATGTGGGACAGCTACAATTCTAACATTTGGAAGAAAGGATGACTTCTAAGGAATGAATTCATCTGTCCAACACACTTTTCCTCTAATCATATTCCTCCTTCGGACACTCTGAATTTGAACTTTGGAAAACTATGATGTCCAAGTTTTGGGCCTGATTCTCCTGCTGCCTTTTCACACACAGAACCCTTTCTTCCACAGTCTCCCCTCAGCCACGAGAGTTTCACATCCCAACAGTGATTTCCTTTTCAAACCAAGACCTTTCTTTGCTCCTGGCTTGCAGTCTGAGCTCTGCTCTCCTACTCCAACCTACTCATCTAGATTTTCTTCCTCCTGACCATCCCTAGATAGTCTCCCAGCAGGTAGACCCATCCCACATCCTGCTCCACCAAATCCCATCCTCCCGTACCACCCCACCATGAGCTGGTTACCCCTTCCACATACTGGATCAATGCACGCCCCCCCACCCCATCACATGCCCCCAGCACACTCCACGTCACAAGTGGCCTGCTGTGTGCACAGCCACAAAGCTGCTGTGTTCTGGTGGCTGAGACCCTCTCCCATCCTCTTTCAAATTCAAGGTGAGTGAGGAGTGCCAGACTTCAGAGTTCGGGCAGTCCTCCAGCCAGGGAGAGGTTGAGAAAAGGCAGAGTTTTCGGTCTTCATACAGCCTCCCCAGGCAGTTGAAGGGCAACCACTTCACTCCTGGCTAAGGCAGTTATCCCTCGAAGTAGCACTTCAGACTCTTCTAATACTCTGTTCACCACCTTCCTTCCTTCCACCCAAGGGTTTTTTGCCACCCAACTGATGCCCACGATTATATCGTTGAACAGTTCCTTTTCAAAGACTTGGTAACTCAGAAACAGCCAATGTTTCATACCACAGACCCCCCCCCCCATTTCAATAAGGTAGCTGTCTTCTATGGATAGCATGCTTTATGGGCTATGCTGCTGATTACCTCTTAAAACTCTCTTTTAGCTTTCTTCATCGTGAACAGCACCGTATATTACATGTAAGCTTTGTTTCACCCCATTAACAGAGGACAACTGTATCAGCCATATGAGTCTGGGTTCCCATACTACTTAATTGCCACGTTGCTGTGTTAACGAAGTTAGGAGGTTGGGTTGGCAAGAGCGTAGATCACCTTCATGTACAGATATCTGTGGTTTTATTTTTCCGTTTGCCAGCTTGCCTTTCTGTTTCAATTGCCTACCATCTGCCTTTGAACAATCTAAGTGCGAGCAGATAGATTTTATTTGGAGGATGAAATGCTTTCAGCTCATCCTAGAAAAGCATTTTCATATACTGGTGTGCAGGGCATTTTCTGTTTAATAGGATCTCAGAGGCGATTTGGGGTGGGCTGGAAGTTGGTTCCCACCCAGAGTCAGAGTACACTATAAAATTTAAAACCTCATGATCACATTTTTCAACCAAAGGAAAAGGACAATCAGAATCATAATTCATCCCTCACCCAAAACTGAGTCTGAGATAGCCCACAGGCATGCAGGGGACAAGGCAGGGGAGCGGACGCTGCTCTGTGTGCACAGCCCACCTCCTCCTTTGCCATCTTTAATTCATTATGGGCTCAGACAGGAAAAAAAAAAAAAGAATCAGCTTCACAAAACATGTGGGATCTGCTGATTCATGGTTTTCTTTACACATCCAATAAACATCAGCTGAGAAGGAGACACATTCATTCATTCACTAATAAGATGTGATTTGAACTGATCGGCTAGTTTGAAAATACAACCATAATTAAAACGAACTGCTGAGTCAAAAATCAATAATCAAGAGTCAGAAGACCGGGGTTCTAGTTCCAACATAGCAACTGTTGCCATGGGGCCCTGGGAAGGGCATCTAACTGAGTAGTCTGGATTGAAACGTCTCAAAACTGTAGGCTTAAATGCCTAAATCCTGTTACTCTGTGACAATCTTTTGAATGACTAGCGCTTAGCAGTCAGAACTGACAGAATAGATGTCATGGTGTCACTGGTGACAGTTCCTGCAGTATTGGGACAGGAGCCCCACAGCACTGCACAGCAAATCCACAGTTCATCAAAGAGATAACACTGTCACTTCAGTCTCTCTTAAGAAGCTCCTAGACATATACACCTTATTCCAGAAGCAGTGGAGCTGCCACTCCAATGATATCCCAGTGAATAAAACCCTACTGGATGCCCCAATCTGAATGGGTATTCTGGAATTGCTGTAGAAGCTTAAAACAAACAAACAAACAGCTCTACAAAAATCAAAGACTCTCCCTGTCATACCTCCTCCTCACAGAAACCACTGGGATGGGAGTTGGGGAGGGCATCCCTGTTCTATGAAGAAGAAAGGTACAAACCATTTATGGCCTTAATTATTCACATGGTTTCTTAGGAGTAATATAGATAAAGAAAATCAAAAGCAACACAATCCCTGCTCACTCACCTAGCTGTCTCAGAAAAATTAATGCATGGTTTTCATAAAATGCTACTCTCTCTTTATTACAAATGCCTAGAATCCAGAAGAGGATGTTTTAAAACCCTACAATAATAATAATAGTAATAATAATAATTTAATTAAAATAAAACTCTGTAAGGCAAATTTCAAAGTACAACAGTTCTGAAAGTGTTATGCATTGGGTAGGATAATACTTCATTTCTTTATTTATCCTCTCAAAGCTATTAAAGGTCACTTCTAATTTATAAGAAAGAATCGGTATGTGTGTCTGTTCTGGTCTGAAAACTGATGCTAAGTTGAGTACAGTGGCATGCGCCTCTTGGGAGGGAGGGAGGCTAAGGCAGGAGGATCACAAGTTTGAGGCCAGCCCAGGCAACTGAGACCCTGTCTCAAAAAGCAAAAAAAGTCATGTGTGCAGCTCCATGCTAAGGCTTTGGGATTTAGTCCCAGTACCAAAACACAAACAAAATACTTGCTCAAAAAGCCACTTCCCTAACTCTCCTACTCATTATAACTACTCTGCTTTCATTTCTAAAATGCTCCATGTCAGTAGTATATAGGACTGCATGGGCTTTCCTCTAACCCCTTCCTCACACTCCTAGGCTGTGGACAGCACTATGCTTACCCCGAAGCACTTCATAAATGAGTGGTAACGAAGGGCCAGAGAACAAGCCACCCCAGTAAAATGAGCAGGAAAGCCTGTTTAAAGAAATGTAGTTGCACTACTTATCTGCAGCCCACCACTCATTAAAAACTCGGCTACTAATTGAGACCACCATATTTCTTAAAAAGCCTGCACCACATAGTCTTGCATCATAAACATTAAAACTCTTAACATCCAGAAATTGTTAGTTCTTGAAAATATTTTAATAATTAGTTGCCAAGGACACTTCTTAAAAACTACTAATAAACTGGATTTCTCAGCCAAACTAAGAACACTTACACAGGAAAGAGTGACACATAGGCTTTTACTCTTTAAGAACTACAAACTACTTCTCTATGACTATGTCAAAAGCTTCCAAAAACTTACTTTTTCTTTTCTCATTTCTGAAAGACATGCTTGATATCAAACACTACTATGTTCAGTTAGTAAAGTGAAGACTGATAGAATCTCAAATTGGATATTCCCAAAGAAAAAGAAGAACTTAAAGGAAAAAAGAGAAGAAATGGGCAAGCTGACACAAACACGTTAGTACAACACAAATCATTTGGGGGAAGGAACCTGATGGGGTAGATTCACCAGAAAGAGATGGGAAAGAAGGTGGTGCGCTCCTAAGCCAAGGGCAGACAGGGTACACAGAGCAAGCCTGCTTGGGAAGAGCTCACGTCAGGAAATTCTGCTCTACAGATTTACCGGCCAGACACAATGTGTTGCATGGTGATATGTCTATTTGGGGAACACGAAATTATGATGTAATAAAAGAAAAATACTACTATTCTGTATTAATAAATAATAAAAGAAAAAGAACATCCACATATGTTTGAAACAGGAGGCAGGGTACAGCATCTCCACAGAGGTGAAGGGAAAAGGGTTAGGAGCGCAGGCGGGGAGGGGACTATGGGGCAGGCGATGGTAACGCCAAGCAAGCTAATAATAGAGACAGAAGGAAATGCTGCACCCCAGGAGATAGACGTGCAGAGGAAGAAGAGCAGCAAGCCTGGGAATTGCTGGTAATTATCCTATCGCACAAGAGGCAGCACAGGCAGGGCAAAAAAAGAAAAGGAAGAAAGCAAAGAAAAAGTACATCCCTGCCCTTCCCTCTCCCTCTCCTGCCTTTGGACCAGACTCCCAGGTTGTATTGCAAAACAAACCTGAGACTGGCAACAGGGAGCTTTATGGGGAAGGAATCCCACTACGACCTGCGAATCGGATTTTGATGTCCTGGGTGTGCGTGAGTTCGATGTGCTGCAGGAAGGAAAGGGCCAAACCACAAGGGCATGTCAAACCATTAGGCTGCTGGCCCCTGGAGCTCCAGGGTCCCACCCGGCAGAGGAACTACTCAGGAGGACATGTGTGCGTGTGCCCGTGCGCGCGCATGTGGTTAACAGAGGTGAGACACCTGGCTGGGCAATTGTGCAACGTGACACCACAGAGGAAATTTTCTTCCTCATCTCAGCTTACGATCAGATTCTGCCCCGAAGCACGAGGCTTACGTGTCCTTGCAACTCGCATGCAGAAGAAAAGCACAGAACTATCCTTCGCAGTGCCAACCAGGGATCACAAAACTGGAGGAAGTTCAGAAAAGACCCTTGGTGCACCGGCAACTTTGGGAACAGTGTCACCCCCCACACACACAGGGAGGACAGGTTGGAAGCAAGCTGTTCCTTAACAGCCCTGAGTGGACATGAATCTATTTTCAATAAAAGTAACTCATCAAAATATAATAGCACAGTTTTGAGAAAGTCTTGCCACATTAAAAAAAAAAAAAAAAAAAAAGTGAGAATCCTTTACTACATTCTGCATCACAAAATTAATTTTGCAAAACTGGTTAACTTTTGCTGTGGTGAGGGCAGGGGAGGCCATCCCTCATACAAGGCAGCCCCGGTACTTGTCATTCTACTTCTGTGGAATAGCAGTTCCGTAAGAATTGTGGTGGCACATGCCTATAATCCCAGCACTCAGGAGGCTGAGATAGAAGCACTGGTGAGTTTGAGGCCAGCCTGGGCAATGAGTTCGAAGCAGTGAGTTCAAAGCCAGCCTAAATTACAGAATGAGATCCTTCCTCAAAAAAAGGGAAGAAAAATCCTGAAGCCCAGAGAAGAGCAGCTTATGCCTGTAATCCCAGCTTCTCTGAAGGTTGAGGCAGGAAGATTCCAAGTTTAAAGCTCAGCCTGGGCAACTTGGTGAGACCCTGTCTGCTATTAAAACAAAAGGCTGGGGTTGTCATTCAGCACTGGACCACAGCAGGTAGGAAGGTCTGGGTTTACTCCCCCCAGTACTACAAAAATAAAAGCAATGGAAAGGATCCTACAAGTGTCTCCAAGTCTTGCACTTTTTTAAGTAAATTCGAATGAAAATAATCACCAATGGCTCTAATGCAGTCTTACAGGTTGAAAACCTTGTTGCTAGAATGATACTAATTATCAGGAGTTGGGTCCCCAGAGCACTACACCCTAGGTCCCTGTGCTCCCTGGACAGCAGGCTGAGCATCTGGTCCAGTGGGCCAGAGGGGGCAGGGAAGGACACAGCCTCTAGCTCAACAGCACTGTCAGTGTTGGGATGCAGAGAAAGAGGCTTGGGAGGACTTGGGGGAGGAAATGTGGCAGGAGCACACTATCCCAGGTTGAGGAGTACAATCAGCGTTCATAAGGGGCACACACTTAGGGGAGCTTCTTCCTTAGTCGCTTCCTAAATTTTTGTATCTACCTATGCGTTTCGGCTAGGCAAGATGAGGCCCACTGTAACAACTCTCAACTTGCCGCTGGAGCACTTTCGGAGTCCATCTGAGAGACGCGAGGGAACTCTCAGGCTCCCTGCAAAGCAAGAAGTCAGGAACAGCAGTGTTGGGACAAAGCCACCTGCAGCCAAGGTGAGGTCAAGGGCAGAGGCAGACGGGCAGCTGCAGCGTGGGCCTGGAAGTGACAGTCCCTGGCAGGTGGTGAGCAAAACTTGTGACAGTTTGGGGGGGAACCATAAACACACTCTTCCTGGAGTTGGTTGGGTTCAGGAAGTTAAAACTTTTCATATACCTTAATGCCCTGGGTCCTAGCTGTAGATCAATGGCAGCAAGAACAAGATAAAAGTCAGCCTTTTGGAGCTTGATTGGAAGGCCCTGTTACGTCTTCTTAAATCTGAAAATACCTAACTTCTCCTACCTGGTCCATTTCAGTGGTATCAGATCACACTTGGCAGACTCTTAACACCCTGGAGTGCTCTCCATAGGCAAATGCTGTCCCCTGCAAACAGAAACAGGAAGACTGCCACCCCATCTGTGAGACTCGCTCTGAGCTGTTTTCCTACTGCTGTGGTATACTGAGTCATTCTCACTGGGTTAGTCCCTAGGGCAGCCCAGCAGGAGTCAAGCAAGAGCTCAAAAGAGATCTTCCTCAGATAAGTGTAGCAGAGTACATGGCTCCAGGGGAGAAGACTGAGAGCTGCTGACCCAAGGAAAGGGTCAGCTTAGTCTCTCTCCTTGGAAAGGCAGTCACAGACTTCTGAGAAGCTTTGCTTCTTTCTAGTGATCTCTGCCCACCAGCCAGGAGGGGAATTTCAGGCAATCCTACCCAACAGGGATAGCCACTGATTCCAGGTCTCCAAGCCAGCTTTGATCAAAATGCACCCAACTGAGACCTGGGCCATACAATGCAAGAGGACGGACAATTCTACCAGTGCCTAATTTGTTTGGGGAAATCTGGGTTGCATCTGGAAAATCCAGCCCACAGGCTCTCAAGTTTTTTCCCCAGCTGTCCAAGTTCCTCTCCAAGAAGGGGCCCTAGAACGAAGGTGTGTACACATCCCCACCCAATACATAAGGCTTACAGATCTTTGGGTTGTGGGGTGGCCATGTGTTAGCCCTGTCCAGTGGTCCCAACATGGCTCCAAAACACAGGTCTCCTAAATTCTTCCTTTACCCACAGGGAGTACTTGCTCAGGATTTCCACAGTGCAAGTTCCTCATGCTACATATTCTCAGAGCCCAGTATTTACTCAATCCAGAACAACAGCTTCATAAGTTCTTGCTGATTTTAAATTCAATTCAACTCTGTGCCAGGCACTGTGCTAGGTAACAGAAATATAAGAACCAACTACCAAACTCCTGCCCTCAGTAGGTTTTCACACCCTAGTGATAACAATAAATCCTTAATCTTCAGCCAGAACACTGCCAACAAGAGAGACATGTTTAATGAATTACTGGAACACCCTGCCAAGCAACCACACAGAAGTCCAGAAATGGGCTTCAGTAGAAAGGTTGGCTGCCAGGCAGAAAAAGAATCAGGGGAAGACTCCAGGCATCAAACTTCATTCTATGGTCTGGGGCAAGAGCAGAAACTGATTGGACGGAACACTATGTAGAAGACAAGGTCGAAGATGATACCAGAGAGACCCTAAAGAACAAGGGATCTCGGCAGATAAAGAGGAGAGGCAGGAGCAACAGATAAGAGCCATGAAGGAGAGTGTGGGGCCAGAAAGAAGATGTCGAAAGCCAGGGAGGAGAAGGTCTGTAGAGCGATGAGGAGTGGCATATGCCAGATTGCCCGGCAGGCCAGAAAAGACTGTTCCAGAAGCCCTAAGCAGTGAATGAGCCTGTGACAGTGCCAAACACCAGAGAAGGGTCATCATTCAATCCTCTTACCCTGGTGGGCTTTTGTGGCAGCGCGGCCTTCAAGACGGCCTTTGAACAATGACACAGAGATGACTTGGCAGAACTACCCATTTACTCTCCTTTTGGCTGATCTCCCCTGTGATTCGGAGCCTGCAGTTTTATTTAGCCCTACTTTTATGATATGACTGACTCTGAGACAGATTCTTGTCATGGAAAACCTCCACTAAGAGAAGCTGCCATCTCCTTTCACATTAATCCCCACTCATCCACATCTCTTGGCAGAATCTGGCTTATATGAGAATAAATAAATAAATAAATAAATAGCAACAATAATAAGGCTTTGCCAGGCTAGCAAACTGATCCATTCAGAGGATTATAAGAGACACCTGTTTTTTAACACAACAGCTGCTAACGTAACAGAAGCATGGCACCCTCGTAACAAGAGCTCTCTGTTCATGAAAGACCCAATAGCATAAAGGCAGGCATGGACCACTTCTCAGCTATGTCACCTGAAGGCAGAAAGAAGTTCAAATAAGGTCAGACACATACTGGGACCCCTGCTTGCTGAATTGGAGAATCCAAGCGCTAGCTTCCTCATGGTGAGGTGATTTACCTATCACCCAAATATTCCAAGGCAAGATTCCTTAAAGGAGCTTTTACGTAGGAAGGGTGTGATCAGAAAATGCACTCAAGTTTGGTTGATTCACACCCAGTGGCTGACCAAACACATCTTCATTGAAGCCAGCTGAAAAACCAACTAAAACTCTGCCCAGCTCAGAATGCAGATACTAACACAAGAACAAATAAACATTTAAAATTATCTTCTTGGTCCATTTGGCACTAATCTCTCTCTCTCTCTCTCTCTCTCTCTCTCTCTTCTTGGTCCATTTGGCACTAATCTCTCTCTCTCTCTCTCTCTCTCTCTCTCACACACACACACACACACACACACACACACAATCTACCAACATATAAACACCACAGGCAAACTATTTCATAGCTGTAATATGTGCATATTACCTTTTCAGACCAGATCATGGAGATGCTCTTAGAAACAGCTTGTTAACAGTCCCTTGGCTTGCTGTTTAACAATCCGTTTATAGCCCATCACAAACCCAACCCTCTAAGGAGATGTATTTTACATCTATACATAAGGTTTCTTTGCCACAAGGCTGGGTTTTGCGTAATCTTTTTCTTTGCATGCTAGAAAACAGACTACAATGTAATTTCTATAACATATAATCCTGCAAGCACACAATATATATGCATCTACGTAAACAGAGTCACAGGAAAAACTCTTAGAATAAAAGCAGAATGATGCCCAAGAAAAGGCAAGCCACACTATATAGCCCTGACTAAAGCTAAAATTACCATGTACAAGTATTGTGTCAGTTACCCTCACACTATTCTCCCTAGATTGTGCTAGACTCATGCTGGGTCTAAGCTTAGCCTTTAGTAACTACCTATGAACCTTCTCTGCGCCCATAAAACTACATGATAGGCGTCATAGTATGGAGAAATCTTTCAATTCATTTCAATTATAAATCTGCTAATGCACACAAATGTAGGTAAAAATGAACCTGAAACTGTGGATTTTGTCCAAAATCTAACATTTGTAACTTAAAGACCCTAGGTCCAGCTACTAGATGTCTCTTCTGGCAAATGATATCACAGAAGCCCCTAAAGTTTCGACATGGTCAACAGCCCAATGTGCAGCCAGCTAGACTTAACACT
Source organism: Ctenomys sociabilis (assembly GCA_004027165.1). Classification (NCBI taxonomy): domain Eukaryota; kingdom Metazoa; phylum Chordata; class Mammalia; order Rodentia; family Ctenomyidae; genus Ctenomys; species Ctenomys sociabilis. Next base: position 276,562 of record PVKA01000061.1, read on the forward strand.
TACCTCACCCTCCCTAGGGGGGCAGCCAGAACTTCCCCAGAGAACATAATCCTGTCAACACAGACCCCATGGAGGCCTCAAATAGATAAAACCTATATAAAAGCCAAATAAAATGAGACTCTGAGAAGCACAGACATCGATTTGGGGACCAGAGTTACAAAATGAATTCTTCCCCACAATCTTATCTGGTAGTCCACCACTATGTGCATCAAGACAGTGTAAGTGAGTTTGCCCAAATGAGGCTGTGCAGGGCACCCTAACACCCAAATAAAAATAGAAGCTGCACTATGAACTCCCTTTGATCTACAATGTAGACCAACCAAGAGACCAGAGGACTATGTTCTCAGCTACCCACACCTCTTCCGCAGTAAATCTTTTAAGACCACAGTTGAAATAAAAATGTATATTAGCCATCTTTCTCTTAAATCAGGCTGCTCAACAGGATGGCTAACCACAAAAGCACACCAAGGTATTCCCCCTACTTAGAAAAGTGCCTTTTGGCCATTTGACTATGTTTTTAAAGAAATAAATTCTAAAAAGAAAAAACCTGGCTAAAGTTCACGGTGACAAATGCCACTGGGCCCACTTCATGCCCCTTTGTTTGAATACCGAGGCTATTCGGTGGAGTCTTCAAGGCTGTCCACTTGTCCTTATTTTTGTACTTTTAAAGGTCTTGTTCACTCCGAGGCTGGGTCCTATAGCACATCTCCCACTGAGAACACTGTCTTGTGTCACAAAAAGGCTTAATGTGCTGTTGCGTGGATAACTATGTTGATGTGTAGAGCGGGAAGCTAGAAAAGTTAAGATACCATGGAAGCATGCAGGACAGACATAGGTGCCCTACTTGAGATGCAAGCTAACACCTACATCCTTTTGCTCATCTCCCTGCTGTCTGCTCAAAGTTAAAGATACCCTTACAGCACGCTGGAAAAGATTAGAGGATCATCACTCCAGCCCTTCTGTGCTCGCCAGGATTCCCCTGGAATCGCCAAGTTCCAGGGCTGTCTGACCTACACTGACTGCCTGGAGAGAAGTACACACACTCATCTCCAACTCACAGGCCCCCCAAGAACACAGAGTCCCAGAGGTGTGAGAAAACAGAATGCAACATTCGGAAAGGGAGTCTTTGCTCCTCTGGTTTTCTGAGGGCAAACATGCTTCTTCCCACTGGTACAGTCTCTCTCCACCTCACCCAAAAGGATCAGTTAGAGCCAGCAGAATAAGGAAGGGATTAAACAGCACAAAATCAAGTGAGGAGCCAGCAGCTTTCCAGGGGAATTGAGGTCTGCTCAGCATCTATATAGTCAGGAAGAAGAGGAAACTTACTTACACTGGGAATCTGCCCTAAGCGCTCAAGATAGGATCCTCCAAATGACAACTCTCCCACTCTGAGTAAAGCGCAGATCAAAAGGCACCAGGTGAGTGACCACTGACACGACTGTCCCCACTCCCTGTCACTCACCTATTATATCAGGAAGGGCTGTGGGTCTCAGCAACACAAAGCACCGGTCCAGTGAACTCACAAAAAGGGTTTTTCTAAATCTCCAAGACCCCTCAAGTCAAAAGGAGAAGGAAATTATGAAATGCATCAGGGGGTCCAATCTTTTACATTCTTCATTTTTCCAAAAACTAGCACTAGTTTGGGTGTCAGTGTACAAACAGGCCCAAAGAAAAGAGAACTCACTTCTGTGCTCTGGGTGTCCAGCCTGTGATTGCAATCCACCATGTGAAAATAGTGAGCTGGACCACACAAAGAGTCAGGAGCCACTATAGTGTGGTTTGCCCCAGCTGGAGTCTGGTTTGATGATCAAGGACAGCCTGGCAAAGACAAATGATCTAGAAGTAATGAATAATAATGAAACTAGTGTTGAGAAGTCTTGCCTTCCAGAGTGGGTTGAACAAAGAACTCAGCAAACTCCTTTGTCCCTTCTCATGAACCCCTGTTCTATTATTTTGTCTTGCCTGCCCCAGCACATTGTCCCAATCTTGATTCTTTCTTAGAGACTCAGGTGCTATGCAGCCACACCTGCAGTAAGGTGACAGCACTGGGCACTCTTTTTCTCTTCTGTCTCCCAGCAATCGCCCTTCAGCGGCCACACCTATGAGCCACACTTTCTCTAAGGAGCAAAGGGGTGTGTTTGGGAAAATCTTCAGAGATAAACAGGCTGTTCTCTGAGGCTTGGCTATTCAATTACAAGACTGATTTTTTTTTTTTTAATCACCAGATCATTTCTTCCAGGAAACACAGCTAACTTCCTCATGTATAGCAGAAGTAAGTGAAACAAATGGCTGGACTCATAACCACAGAAAAAGTCTTAAGGAAGGCAGTGAAAAAGCCAGTCTAACCCACTGCTCAGGGTAGCAGGCAGCTGAGGAGAAAAATCAGATTCCACTGGGGGCTTTCAGGAAGAGTACAGGGGAACACTTTCTCGCTGAATCTCTTTCTTTCACAGTCCACAGGTCCCACACTTGTTGCAGGGGGTGAGAAGAAGGCTGTGAATGTTCTTGCCATTGTTCCTCTAAATAGGATCATTTTCCAGTCTACGTTTCATCTTCTCATGTGACATGCATATGAAACAAAGATTCAGGATAGCATTTTAAGACCACAGCAAAAAGAATATGGCTACTGAAAAGAGATATTTCAGTCCTCTAACATCCACTAAAAACAAAGGTTGCCTTCATGCCCCAAGGTAACGCATTCAGCCTGCAAACTCTTTTCTGTACAATTATACTTCCAGCAAGGGCCACTTACTCCCCACTGGTGAAACTGGAACTTCACCATCCCACAGCAAACAGTGTCTGTTCTGTGGTCAGACAGACATGGAGTTGCCTGCGAAACAAAAGCAGACTAAAGAACTGATGCTGTCTTTCAAGTCTCGCCCCAGTAGCAAATAATAAGCAACTGTACGAACAAGCAGATCTCTGAATGCGTTCAAATGCTTGAGTGCTGAGTAATAACACTAGTTAGAGTCACTGTATAGCACTTCCAGACTTAGGTTTTTTCCTTTTCTTTCATCTCTGGAAACTTATTCAGAACCACACTAGCTATTTCCCTCAAAACTTTGCTGTCAGATACAAAAGGCATTTGCTATTATCACGTAATTGCAGTTGGCTCATCGCTCCTGTCCTCAAGCTTGTGTTCAATTACAGTTAAAATAAGAGCTTTCCCCGAGCATCATGTGACCCCGGGCTACAAAACATTCAGTGGGATTGTGACAAGAGCACTGTGCTGGGAGTCAGACAACTTAGAGACTCAGATTTGAGCTCAAGCAGTATCACCACCAAGCCTAGGCGCTTACGCGAGAACACCAAGGTCTTTGGCCTCTACACTCTCAACTGTATCACTCAGCTATGAACTAGAAAACACTCAGCTCCTTCTAGATCCACATACTGTGGAAGATACATAAAGAGCATTAACTACCACGTTGTAACAGTGCAAGGCACTGCGCTAGGCAATTTACATATCCCAACAATTCTATGAGACACATCATTTTATTAACACTTTCGATGAGTTACTAGGTTCATGATTAGGTAACCTGAACAAGCTCCAGGACCAGCCCTCTTGGGTCTGTCTACTCCAGTGTCTGTTCCTATGCTGTGTCACTCCACAGTTAAGTGGCTCTGTCATCTCAGCAGTTTAGATTCCCCCTTATGGGAAGTCAACTTTATAAGAATCACAGACCAACACAGAACAGAATAAAATCAAATCTAACCCAAAGCAGTGGTGATTAGTATACCACTGTAGCAAATGACACAAATATACATGCAGGAAAACATGTCCTTTTTGAGTCACTCAGGAAATGAGATCCTTTTCCCTCCACCTGAGTCCCACATACAAATGGGAAATACCCCAGAGAAGGCCTCAGGAGAGCGCAGCTGGACTAACCAGCTTTTCCCCATCCTCACTTTTTTCATAGATCGTTTGTCCAGATAAGTGAGCTCAAGACTTCTAAAACCCAACGTTACTTTTCTGATGGCCCTTTTTGACAGATATCCTTCCAAAATATATTTCATTGTTTCTTCATTATTTCTTAAATTTCATAATTTAATTGGGAAGTCATAATTATAAATACTAACGCCATTCATCACCCTGTGGTGCCACACAGAGGGGTTTAACTCTATATATGAGTCACCATAGGGAAGCTATGGTGTCTGGATTCTGGTCTGCTTTTCACGCTCTGACCTCTGCCACAAGGTCAGAAGGACATAGACCTAGGATAGGACACCTGATTCTGGCGCTGGCTTGGCTACAATTAGCAAGGTGCTCTATATAAATGCTATAGGACTAGGTTTCCTTATCTGTCTCATGGATGGTTTGATTTGTCCTTTGCAAATTCTGTTTTCTCACCCTCATAATACATTCCCCTTCTGTTCTTCTCTCTCTCCACACCTTTTCCTAAATAGCCTCTAAGACTCTTTACTAAAGCTGTTTGAATTCAGAAATTTATGAAGTTACATGGTCAAACCCTCTCTTTACTCAAGTAAATTAAAAAAACTAAGGCTGGTATGGTCAGACCATCACGAAATAGGAGAAAAAAATATATATAATGTTTTGATAGTTGGAGGGGAAAAAAAAAGTCAGGAGATATCTGTAAAAACCTCAAGGAGATTTCAAAACACCACATAGTATTAAACATATACATGAGGGATATTTGATGGGGACAAACAGCTTTACAAGGAAAAGCTGTGCCAGAAAAAGGCATAGCAGGAGTGACAAGAGGCAACAAAGGCTTCGGGCCCCAGGCTCAGCAAGCTGAGGACACAACCTCTCAGACACTGAATGACCTAATAAAGGAGTAATCAGACACGGGGGGAAATAAGAGAAAAGCAGAGTAGGAAAAGGACGTTTCTGAGGGAAGCACAAGGACTCGAAATGAAACCCACTCTAAGATAACACAGCACTGGAGAATATTAGGGACTGGTGGAAAAATACAAAGAAGACAGTTATTGCAAGTTGGGTTGCTCATGTGAGCATCTGGCTGGCTTCCTGTACCTGGGCAATGCTGCCTTCATCAGAGACCAGCACAGGAAGGAAAAGCACGACCCCGCTAGGCTCTCTGCCAGCTCCACCCTGCTCTTGTCTCCACTCTGGTGATGGTGCCCGCCTTCATCACCCGCCAACTCAGAGTTGCCTAACTTTCCTCCTGGAGATGACTGTACAGTATCTTGAAAACATTCACAAATTGCAGTCCCACGAGGAGGACTCTGGGTCTTGATGTCCCACTTGCAGCCTGGGGGATCTGAAGCCAACACATCACTTCACTTCTCTGCATTTCCCTCTCCTCACTTGTAAAATGCAGAGAAAAACTACTTCCTGGATAGAGTTGTAAAGAAAAAAATCAAGGTTATGCACATAAACCATTTGGCACAAGGACCAGCGGGTGTGAATATTCAATAAGAAAGGATGAGCCGGGCATGGTGGCGCATGCCTGTAATCCCAGCACTCGGGAGGCTGAGGCAGGAGGATTGTTGTGAGTTCGAGACCAGCCTAAGCTACAAAGTGAGCTTAAGGCCAGACTGAACTGCATAGTGAGACCCTGTCTCAAAAAGACAAAAAAAAAAAGAAAGGATGTGGTAATAGTGAAGGAGGGAAGAGGAAGAGAGGAGAAAGGAGAAGGAAAAGAGCAAAAGGAAGAAGAGGAGGGAGGAAAAGGAGAAGAAAACACCTAGTCACCTGCACATCCCCATTCGGTGGCTAACTATAGCACGCAAACATTTTCAATTACTCAGACTTTAGAAGATTCCAGAAAAGCAAGGGTTCCACAGTTTCCCATAAGACTATGTGAGTAGTTCTTCCAGGGGAAGCCACACATAGCACATGGCAAGGCCTTCCTCATCAGCCTCCCGCCCATGCTCTGAGGATTCTACACTGCTGCGACATAACCAGGCTGAACTATATTCTCTCTAGGATGAAAGGGTTCCTCAGCAAATTAATATAGCAAATAATAAATTTATGGTACTGTTTCAACACTAAAGAAGCCGTTTCCAGCACATGGTACCATTCCCTCTTGCCCAATGAATGACGGGAAACTCGAGTCATTTTTGTCTACTCATTGAAGCTCATCCGGAGATGCTCTAGCAAGCGCCACTTTATTAGTCTGGTTCCTGTACGTTCAGAAAAATCAATGAAAATGTGTGTGCTGTTTAATAGGCTATAATTCTAGCTTCTCACTCACGTAGTCTAGCCTTTCTCCCCGCATACTCAGTTTGGAATGAAGTCTCCCAGTTGGGCCCTTCTTGGCGTGGGAACCTTACACGCCTCCTGTTCAGGGAGGACAAACGGACGAGCTCCTGCCACACAGCAAGGATGGACTCTGCCTGAGAACAAGCTCCAGAGACTCTTTGGGAATGGTACTCCAGAGAGAAAAACATGTCACTGGGGTAGTACACACCTTAGGGGGCTTCACTTGACACCAAGTCCCTCAGCAGGGAGTCCAAGCCAAAGAGGGAGCTGTAAAAGTTAGTGATAGGGATCTCTTCCTTGTCGCGAAGGTCCCCTTCCAGACACCCTCATGACAAGTGAAAATCAGCGAAGTAGCCACATTATATTTATTTTATATGTATATATACTTTAAGGCTTTATAAACCCTTCCCACACTCTTATAAACCTTTCCCACACTTTTAAGAACTCTTCTAATGTTCTTAACCATTTTCTAAACTCACAAACCTACATGATTTTAACATACCTACAATACTGCAAAATCTGGTGATATAGTGAAAAACCCACAATAAATACTTTAATGTTTCTTGAAAACCTGTGAAACAGTGAGTCCACGAAAGTCGAACCACAAAATAGTGAGGGGCTACTTTGAAACAAATCTGCTCTTCAAGTCAGGAAGCCTTGTCCACTGCCCTCTCCCTGGAGGAGCACATGCAGTGCCAAGGACAGCTACAGAATCTATCTTGGCTCCTCCTATTTCTGGTGCTCAAGTTTGGGCTACCTTTCCCCTTGCCTTACCTTTATTTATTTATTTTTTTATTATTATTATTTTTTGGCGGAACCAGGGATTGAACTCAGACCCTTGCACTTGCCAGGGAAGTGCTTATTCTACTGAGCCATCTCCCCAATGCCCCACTTGCCTTACCTACCCTAAGCAGGATACTTTCCATAGAACTTCTCTAGGACCAGCTGCCACAGCCATAGCTTTTGCTTCATAAACAAGAAGCTTGCTACACATAAATGAAAGTATAAATAGGTTTGGCTGAGCAGGATAAAAGAGCCCGTAGCCCACTCAAAGATTTTTCCAAGGGATCTGACAGCAAGTACAGAAGCAGAGCTGCCAGATTCTTCATTCACCCCCCCCCATGGAAATAATAATTATAATAGTTATTGCAAATTATGGTGCAAAGAGAAGCCCACCGGTCCTTCTTCCCTCATCCTTGCACTTCCCACTCCTTCCTCCACTCACCCTCTAGGAGGCTTTGGCAGCCCAAGGTGCCCCCACACGTCTTCTTCAGCACAAACCTCCATAGCACAAGACCAGCTGGCTTGGGATTAAAACGGACCACACTAGGAAGTGCCTCAGAGAGTGAAGTCTGTGGGATCGAATTTCTTTGGCCTTTTTTAGAGGCATTATGAACTCAGAGAATGAGGGACTGGGGGCTGAGATCCTGTGTTCCTTCCAACCAGCCTCAGTTGCTCATGGCTAAAGCAAACCCTGTCAGCCCTTGGAATCATGTATATTAAGGCAAGAGATTTGCCCTGAGGAACTCTAAGATCTCTGGGCTCAAAGTTCCAGAGTTCTCTGATGCTACTGTCAGAGGAACTGGAGGAACCAACGAAAACTTTGAAGTACTAATCTGATCCCTTTACAGAATTTCTCAAACTCCTTTGTTCTATCTCCTATTCAATTCTTTTTTGCTTACTTAGACATGAAAGCAGTCTCTGGGTATGTGGACGAAACACTAACACACTCTTATCTTACCAATGATAATTATTAGAAGGTAGCCACAGAAAGTCCAGCCTTCTGGAGGAGGTAGGCGGCCCTACTACACGCTTCATGCAGGCCAAGAGATGAAGGTGTTAAGTCACCCCAAAGAAAGGCCACTCACTTCCTCCACAGCTCACGTGACATAACTGTGTCTGTGCCAGCTTCCAAGCAAGGTCCTAGGACACCAAGATAACCAACAGTAAGCCCTAAGAGTTGGGAATCCGGCAGGCAAGAGCGAGCCAGTCTTCCACTTAGTAACAAGCTTTCTTTCAAAAGATTTCATTCTGCTAAGAAAGCCAAGCAATAAGGAGGGTTGGGAAAGATGGGGCCTGCAACATTATGCAACTAGATTTTGTATCCTACTTTGGCCTGGCCAACAAAAGCATGATGACATGCCTTGCAAAGGACTGTGGGCTGGGCCATAACCACTTTTCTGCTGCAACTTGGCTAAATTTAAAATAAATCAGGTAAAGGCTGATGATGGGAAACAGCCTCTCCCTTCTGCCTGCAACCAACACAATCCTCTGAAAAAAACATTTGACTTTATAACTAGATTAGATCCTGTCCTTACATTCAAATAGCCCCAGAAAATCAGGAACTGAAGCGTTTAAATGCTCATTATGAAAGAGTGCATCTCATGTAAGGGGGCTCGCTGGAGAGAGTTAACGAGGCTCAGGCTTTCCCTGGGTGACCTTGGGCTGGTCAACCAGGTTGCTTAGTAGAAAATGTGTGTGCTCCTAACTTCACTGGGTGAGAGGAAGATGCTTATTATAAAGGGCAAAAAAGATACAAAAGTCCTCATCAGGCAATTGTTGTCAACAACCAGCACAAAAGAGATGTTTACAAAGGTGTCACTGATTGACCAATTCAGAAGCTTTTTTACCTTGCAAGCTCCACCCAAATCAGACACTACTCTTTTGGCCAAACAGATACTACTCAGAAGTAAACAAAGTATTTCTCCCTGAGGAAGGCTGCTAAGGAGTGCTCACCAGCAGCTGAGGAATTTGCTACCCACTGAAGGTTTCAGGAGTGGAAAAGAGTAGAGAAGCTTTTCCACAACGCAGGGAGCATTCCAGAGTCACACATCTTCAGGGCATCGGGTTTATCTGCTCAACCCTGATAGACTGACAACCATCTCTCTCCACAAAAAAGTTCACTGCTTACTGACTGGGCTCTAGAAGCAATCCCTGGACTCTGGAAGCAAGCTACTTGTTTGTGAGTTACCGGCAAACATGCTTTATTACGCCGTCACTGTACCACGTCCCAAGGACTAAATGAAACACAGTACATGTGACCCGAGCATTTTCGGATGACCAGGAATAATCCTGGTCTTTGATCTCGTCACAAATTTAACAAACTCCATGGAAACATCTGTTCACCTAAACATCACACCCAGAGTCCAAGTAAACATTCACATATTGGTTCCATAAGAACAATCCAAAGTAAAAGTGTTACTTTCATGACTGATGAGCAATAAATACAGCTATTTTAATTACACAGAATATACAATAATGAGAAGAGCCATACAAAAAGAACAGAGGAGCTGGGGTAGAATTCAGGAGGAAAAGTGTGTGCCTCGCACGAGCAAGGACATGGGACACACACACACACACACACACACACACACAAAGACAAGAGTATAAGCAACAAGAAAACAATGATATGCAAATTATAGATGCAATTCTTAAGTCAGAGTTAAGAAAGTGTCTTTTGGGGCTTGTGACTGGTTCTGACTGTGTGTAAAGAAAGGACTGCTGTATTCTTTTTCCACTTGAGTACAATGAAACAGACCATTCAGTAGCACTTCTGTCTCCAGCACAGAGCCATCAGCCCCCTCGGCACAGTGGGCTGCAGCAGAAGAGGTAGGAGAAGTCACAGGAGCAGATTGTTGCTCATTGTTTTCACCCTTAAGTTTCTGCACTGCCATTTAGTCCAGATTTTCCTAATGTTGGGTTTACTGCTATCAAGCCAAATACAATTTACAGATTTAATCCTCTATTATTTTGTTACTTTTGCTTTCATTACGAAGTGTCAAATATGTTAGATTATCTATACCACAGAATTTTCCTGAACTCAATACAGAATCTAATTCTTATCACACAAAAAAAATCGTTTTTTAAGTCCCAATGTGTCCTAAGTTCTTAAGTGTGGCACTCCCCTCAAGCTTACTCCCAGACAGGTACAAACTCAGAAGCCCAGAAGTTCCACCCTGCATTTTCACGAAACAAATACGAGGAAAGCCTACCCACCTTTTGCATTTACGTTGGCCTTACTTCAAACCCCATAATAAGAAACACTGAAATCTGATTCTAATTATGAAGATCTAGTAAGCAAGTGCAATAAAAAATACTGCCTTTCTCCTACATACATCCTACTTGAAAAAAATCGGTGTTAAAACAGGAAAGATTTTTCTAACTCCCCACAGAGAAGGAAAACAGGTTCTACATCCCTGGTTTCTTCAGAGTCCATCCAAGGAACACGTATCACAAAGGCCAAAGCAAAAGCAAACTTCAGGGGCTCACTCAAGCAGAAACTTCCACCTAGGTCCGGAGGGACCCTGCAACACAGTGCTAGATAAATGCATGGGTGGAAAAATAATTGTGGGAGACGCATGGATCACCCTGCCTCCCAATGGTGGCAAACTTTACAGTAACTGCCTATATCTCTATAGATTTAGAAGCCAAGTACTGTACCGTGTTTGGAAATATCTATCCTGCACTTACAATACTGCAGAACATGGCCAGAGCGCAGACTGCCGCTCTTAGATATCCTCTATGCACTGTCAAACAGAGAAGGTCATACTGCCTGGTCACTTCTTTCCCTCCCTGCATCACAGGAGTTTTCTACTTTTGAGACTGCTCAACTTTCATATGCACTGAAGTAAAATCGCTATTCAGCAACTTTATTCACCTGGGTTTTAAAAAAAGTCATTGTACAGTGGCCAGGAAAAACTGATACCAAGGCTGTCTCCGCGTCTGCAAAGGCAACTACAATGGGATGGGGGGGGGGGGTTCCTATGTGCTCACACCCAGGGAATCCTTTTTTAAAAACACTGAAAAGGAAAGGATTCCATCCCCAGTAGGGGCTGGAGAACTTTTGCTAAGGAGACCACCCCTTGGGAACAAAAGTTGGTTTTCAAAGTCACATGTCGGGTGTAGGAATTGGGGAGCAGGGCTTTTTGTAAGCGCACTACTAATTGCGGGAGTGACTTACAGAGTCGGAGACAAGCCGGGTTCCTTCCAGCCAATTGTGACGGGCATTTCATTGTCAAAAGAAAAGGGGGTGGCGTGGGGGCCGAAGAGCCGACCCAGGGCTCGGCGCGGATGGTGGTGGTGGGGGGAGCAGCAAGGTTACCCTAAAGGGCACAGCCGCCGCGGCGGGGAGCTGCATCCTCTGCCCGCGCCCCCAAACACTGCACCGCGAGCCGGGAGCACCAGCGACAGCCCACTCGGACGAGAGCCCGGCACGACTGCCCCGCCGCGCGGCGCGCTCCAGCTTCCCGACCACGGAGAGGAGAGGAGCAGATCTTTACCTTAATGCTACACTGAGCAGGAGTCTCAGACATGTCTCACAGCGAGAGGGATCAGGAAGTTCTCAGGTTTTTTTTTTTTTTTTTCCACTTTGCTTTCCTCTCCCCAACCCAGAAACGCTCCACGGGCAGCCGGACGCGGTCATTTAAGAAGTTTCTGGCAGCATTTCTGGGGCGCCGCGGCCGCCGCCGCGGCCGCGGGGTCGGGGTGCGCGCGGGTGTGGGGGGCGCGGGGGGCGCGGGGGTGCGGGTCGCTGCGCGGCGACCCGGGCGCAGCCGCCGGCCTCGTCTCTCCTCCCACCCGGCCGGCGCGCCCGCCCCCCGCCTCCCGCCGCGCTCCCTCGCTCTCGCTCGCTCTCGCTCTCTCTCGAATGTTTTCCTTCCTGGAAGAGAGAAACTGAAAGGCAGAACTGAGAAAGCGCTTTGCTCATTGATCTTGAGAGTTTCAGTGCAGAAACTGACGTGAATTCCCAGCACTGAGCTCAGCCTCTTAAAGGAGCCACCAGGAAATAAAAGCTCGGGTTACAGCCCCGGCACCGGGAAATAAAAGCCGGCGGGGGAGGGGCGGGCGCGGAAACCGGGGCGCGGGGGGAGGGGGGCCGCGCGGGGCGCACGATGCCCGCCACCCCCGGGGGTCCGCCCCTGCTCCAGCGATGTCGCGAGCCCCCCTGCGGGCGAAGCTGGGGCTCCCCGGCTGGAGGGAGGCACCTTTTTAAAAAACGTTACACCGCGGCCCCCCTAAACCGCAAAACAGGTTTTATTCAACTCCTCCAGCCTCCCCTACCTCGCTCTTTTAGATGCATTGGATTGCACGAGGGCTTTTACATATTTTGGTGGGTGGCGTTGTTTCCCTAAGCGTAGATGCAACCGGAATAAAAATGACCCGGGAAGGGGCATTCCGGGAAAGACGGCGGAATCCGAAGGAGGAAATAAAACAATAGCCTTTGTTCTGCTTTCTCGACCGCGGCCTCTTTAAGAGAATCCACCAGGAAATGGGAGCTCGAGTTACAGACTGCACGAGGGGAAATGTGGGGAGCGGGCGCACTGCAGACGCTGGGGCGGGGGTTCCCGGGAAGGGGGCGCCCCGAGGAGCGGGGGGCCGCGGGAGCTCGCCCAGGCGAGCACGCGCTCGGGGAGGAAGCCGCGGGCCGCGGCCGGAGCAGCCGGATCCCGCGGCCGGACCCCGCTCCTCCTCCTCCTCCTCCTCCTCCTCCTCCTCCTCCCTCCGCGTCCCCTGCCCATTTAAAGCAACAGCGGCCGCTGCCCACCGCGGCGGGGTCTCGGCCGCAAAGTTACCGGGACGCTCCCCCCGACCTGGCCGTGGGTGCGCGGGGCGCCCCCGGGGTTCTGTCCCCGAGGGGTCTGTAGGGAAAGCCGGGGGGGGGGGGGCTCCCAGCCTTGCCAAGGGCTCCATCGCTCGGATTGGAATAGTTACTTCGTCCCTTGTCGTGCCCCGGAGTGCCCACCGCAGAGCACGGACGACATTATAGTTGTGTTGGAATTCTGAACCTTGCAAAGGTTCAAGCACGAAGGGGTTTGTGCGTGGCTGGGGACTAGAAAAAAGTCAATGTGTTGCGAGCCTGTCTTTTGATGGGAACGTGTTACGAATGTGTGTGACTCCACATGTTCTCCGCACCAGGCCCAGACGGATTTCCTAGATCCTAGACACACACACACGCACCCGTGTGGATTTGTCCCGACTACTCCTCTTTTATTTTTCTGCGTTATAAAATGTGTTCTGATTTTTACAAATAATACTTTCGCTCTCGCGCTCGTCATAACGTTCTACACCAAGATGAGATGTATTCGTTAAAATGTTTGGGAGTGGGAAAACTCTTGTGCAAACCCCCAGGAACCTCCACAGTTTTGATCCCCCAACAAAGCTATCTTGCCAAACCAATTCCTCCACTTTTGACCTCCTCACTCAAAATTATGTAATCTACCTTTGTTCCTTTTAACAAATACCGTACATGTTGGTTTTGCTGTCTTGTTAGTGAGTTAAATATTATAAACACTCACCTCTTTTGCTCTGAAAATTCTCTAAACGTCTATGAAAAAAATAATAAACTTCTATGAAATGGGCTAGAGGGGTAGCACCTATTTAAACAGATTCTCATATTAAATGAGAAAAATAGGTATAGTAGTAGTTTAATTTCAGGGCGGGACATTCCAAGACCTCCAGGGGATGCTTGAAACACAGATAGGTGCTAAACCCCGATTATAGTTTTGTCATATACATATGTATGATAAAGTTTAATTTATAAATTAGGCACAATAAAAAGGTAAGAGCTAGTGAAACCATTATCGCATACCCAAATAAAAGTTATTTAAAATTTATAAATTGTTTCTGAAATTTTCCATTTAATATTTTCAGTCCATACTTGATCATAGGTAACTGAAACTGTGGACTGTACAGAGTGCTTCCTTAACAGAATACCACCAATAATGTGTTCATTAATACTCAATACAATTACTATTTCACCTCAGGTCTAAATTAACTCTCAACTTCCATTCCAAATTCCTCTCTACCTTCTCTAAGTGATTCACAAAAGTAGCAAATTAAGTGTAGTTTCCAAAACAAAATACAGCCCAGCATACTTCTTTAATCCCAGCACTCAGGCTGAGACAAGGATGGTCATAAATTCGAAGCCAGCCTCAACTTCCTAGTCAGTTCAAGACCAGGCTGAACTACATAGCAAGACTCTGTCTGGAGAAAACAAAACAAACAACAAAAAGATAGCTCGATGGGCTAAGTGCCTGCTTGGCAAGCCCAAGAACCTGGACTGGATCCCCAGTACCACATGTCATGCTGGCCCCAGAATCCCTGGCACGACTTGTAGGCCACTGAAACTGGGTGTGGTGATGCATGCCTTTAATCCCATGAGTCTAATCTAGTAGTGAGACCTGTAACACACTATAGACCCTTCTCTAAAATACAAAATAAATAAACATAAATAAATAAAATACACAGTAGTAGATGTAGCAAAAACTGTGTTTAGATCAGGAGATTATAATCTCCACAAAGGGCTTAATAGCAAATGTTTTGGGCTTTGTTGGCTGAGAGGCAAAACTACACTATTACGTAGTACTTACTTCACAAAAAGGAAAACAATTCATGATTTTTATTATAAAATATGAAGCTTAATAAAAGGGAGAATTTATGCCAGTCAGATGGCCCAGCATAGGCCAGGATTTGATTCCCATTTTACCAGTGCTGGTCCTATACCCTCACCCCGGAAAACTGAGATGGAGATTGGGACTGGGCGTGGTGGCTTGAGCCTATAATCCTAGCACTTGGGAAGCTGAAAACAGGAAAATCACTACAAATCCAATCTGTATAATGAGTGAGACCTTATAGACCCTGTCCTAAATACATTAAAAGAAAAAAAAAAAAAAAGACAATTTAATGTAGATCTAATAATCAAGGAATGAGTTCCTTTGGGGGCAATAACATTTCGCTGACTTGGGGTTCAAAGTAAGTAGAGATTGGGGATTTAGCTCAGTAGCACATCACCTGCCCAACAAGCGTGAGTTTGACTCTTGGTACCTCACCCCTGCAAAAATTAAAAAAGAAAAAAAAAGTAGTAAATTTCCTCTGTCTTCAAAATGGGCTGCAGTGGTGGCATAGGCCTGTAATCCCAGCACTGGGGAGGCTGAGGCAGGAGGATTGTTGTGAGTTCAAGACCAGCCTGAGCTTAGGGCCAGCCTGAACTACATAGTGAGACCCTGTCTCAAAAAGACAAAAAAAAAAAAAAAAAAAAAAATGAGCTGCAAACATTTATCTGATATTTGATGAGA
This sequence comes from Ctenomys sociabilis, assembly GCA_004027165.1. Classification (NCBI taxonomy): domain Eukaryota; kingdom Metazoa; phylum Chordata; class Mammalia; order Rodentia; family Ctenomyidae; genus Ctenomys; species Ctenomys sociabilis. Next base: position 291,820 of record PVKA01000061.1, read on the forward strand.
TTGCATATATTTCATTTTTGAAAATATCTTTTGTCCCCTCATATATACTGCTGCATATTGATATGAACACGTGGACATAGAATTTCATTTAAGCACATTTAGTGCTTAGAAGGCAGTTTTAAAATTCTGTTAGAGGGGCTGGGGAGATGGCTCAGTGGAATAAGTGCTTCCCTGGCAAGCACAAGGGCCTGAGTTCAATCTCCAGTTAGAATTCTATACATTCTCTCTGTCCCGCTAGGATGCCACTACACTGCAGATTATTCATGTCCATTTGGAGGTTAGGTAGAATTCCCTCCATTTGCAGTTAAGTGGATTTTAGCTATGAAAACTCCCCTTGCACTTGCACCAAAACCCAAAAGGCACTGTTGGAACTGTAGCTTGAGTTCAGAAAAATGTGACTGCCACAGATTTGTGTAGGAATAGAGATCTTGCTTGTTGTTTTAGCTGTTGACAACCTAGGAAGCGTTTAACACAGCTCAACAAAATTTGTGATTTAAGCAGCTTAACTATGTCAAAATGATCTTACAACAATGTAAATTTTGCTTATGAGTTCTATTTTGCCTTGTAGTTTTAGGTTGAATTCACAAAGGGACAATGTTAAGTTTGTAGCTAAAACTAATTTCTAAACCCATTGAATGTTCAATAACAGCCATATGTTTTCTTGCCTTTATGTATGTGTGTGTGAGTGTGTGTGTGTGTGAGTGTGTGTGTGTGTGTGTGTGTGAGTGTGGGTGAGTGTGTCTTAATATGACTGACTATAGCAACATGTATGTACAAGTACAATAGATAATTAATTAAATATTTTCCTCCAAAATCTTCTATCAGGCCACTAGAGCTGGGGCTGAGTCAATATGATCTGCAACTGATCTGGGTATGGGCTTTGTGAACAGCTTTGGTTTGATTTAATTTACCACTGGCCTCGGTTATCTCAGTGATGAGATTAGAATTTTTCGTATAAGCAGATATTATCTTAGAGCCCTGATGAATATCTTCTTTGTCAAGTCTTAGAGGGACATCTTCCTTCTGCTCTCACCTCTTGCCCCTAGTCTTCCTCAAGTGAACACCCTGAGTGTTGGGATTTTTGCCCCTCTACAAGTCCTTATCTGAAAAGCCAGTGGACCTCTGAGAGGTTTGCTCTTGTCACTGCCTTGCTTTTGTAGACCTGCCCCAAAGCTAGTATCAATGAAAAATAACTGAAGTAATATGTTTTAGCTCCTTGCTTAGAGCCTCTTGGATTCTTATCTGTCACATCAGCCCACACAGCCCTATTTAATCAGCCGTTAAAATTTATTTAAATTAGGCTGATCTCTCATCATCAAATATGGTGAATTGAGGCCAGGGAGATGGCTCAGTAGAATAAACACTTACCTGGCAAGTGCAAGGGCCTGAGTTCAATCCCCAGTTCTGCCAAATATGGAGGATTGTTCTTCCCTTCCACACCAGTCAGGGCTGGGGCCTGCTGGATAGTCTGTAGTGCTACAAAAGACTATCACTCTCCAAAGTTGGATTCACTTTATGCTTCACTGTGCTTTCATTTCCTTGATGATTTTCTTTAAAACAAAACAAAACTATAATTATGTAGATTACCTGGTTTGTTCTGAGTGTTAGGGGGTGAATTATGGTCTCTTTTGACTCTCTACCTACAAACAGCATGAGGAAAGTTCATCTCCAATCATTATGCTTCAAAGGAATGAGGGGGAGGTACAGAGGGGAACCCAGTATGCATTTAAGCATATGTGGAATTACATGGGTTTCACTGTAAAACAGCCAATATTACAATTTAATGTTATACCTAAAAGATGAAAATAGCACTTAAAAATACGAGCTATATATATAATAAGCATTTGCTGGTGAAACCAGGGATTGAACTCAGGCGCTTGCACTTGCCAGGGAAGTGCTTATTCTACTGAGCCACCCCCCTGGCCCCAATAATAAGCATTTTCTGTATCAAACCAAAAATTCCTCAGTCTAATGGGCATGCCTCTTTTTTCTGTATTTTATTTTATTAGTGCTTATTATTATATGTTGGTGGGGTTTATTCGGGGAAGTTGGTGTATGCAATTAAACACATATGTTAAGGACATTCTTCTTTAAGAAGATCCTATCTTAGCAGTTAGCAAAGGAAAAAGAGAAATGCTATGCTTATTCAAGTAAGAAGTAGACTTTGAAATGTTGAGCATCAGTGCTCTAAACTGCTTTATATTATTTGTTTCATTTTTTTTTTCGGTTGTTGTTGTTGTCAGGATACAATTACAGAACAAAAGTGTG